>PVHP010007267.1:0-57324 GCA_004024765.1 Zapus hudsonius | reverse complement strand
CAACTAAGACCCATAAGGCAAGAAACTCCCCAGCTATAAAGGGGATCGAGATACTAGTGGCCAAAATTCAGGAGTGTTCCCTAAACATAGAATATGTATGTTGGTCAGATTTTTAAAAAAATAATTCTTTAAAAAAAATCACAACCCCCTACCCCAAGGACTCATCCAGACTGCCCACGGAGGAGGATATTCAACTAACCGGGGACAGGGAAGAGGGAAATAGGGGAACTGGAGACATCAACACATTATTCCCTTATTAAGTGTATCTAATTATGAATAATAAAAAAATCATAATTCTTGCCATTCATGGTTGATATATTCAATAAAAAGTCAGTGGCACACTGAATTAACAAATATGAGCCATTGCACCTGTGCGGACAGGGAGACGGGCTCCTTTGAGGCAATCTTGTTTCGTGCACACCTCTGTTCAAAGGCACTTCGTTCAATATGTACTGTTGATCCCCTCGCAGATGACAGAACTCTAACTCATGTCCAGGTGCAGTTATCTGACACGTGGGTTTTCTCCACAAGGCGTGTGGGTCTTCTTGTCAGGAGCAGGAGTCAGCCAGCACCTCAGCCTGCTGCCTGCACGCTAGCCAGCCAAAGTGCCAACAAGAAACGACACAGGAAACGTGTCACCAAGTGCGATGCTTTCACAGGACAAACCTGCATGCTGGCCAGTTGGCCACGATGGCTGTCAAGATAATTTTCCAAGGAGGCGGGAAGATGGGCCCATGAATAAACCACTAGGAACCAAGTTTGATCCTCAGAGCCTACATAAAAATCCAGAAGTTATGGTAGCCTTCTGCAATCCCAGAGCACTGCTGGCAAAGTGGGAAGTTCTCCAGAAGCCCAGCAGCTTTCTGCGAACACACCTAGGAGCAAAGGACAGCAATGAGAAGAGAGGAAACTGGTCCCCAAAGGCAACAGGCACAGGAAGGAGCCCCGACAGCTGCCCTCTGACCTGTGCCTGCATTCACCTACCTGAACGAATGCACATAAAAAAGATAATGGAAGGACAGACTTGCCTAAAACTCTGCAGCCTGGGTTAGATTGTGTTAGATGCACTGTGCTGTTTATGGGAAGAGAGAGGAGGGAAGGAGTGGTGTCCAAATGTCCTTTGTGCTTTCTAAGTCCAAGTGAGGAAACGGCTCAGAGGGACCCAAGGGGCCAGTGCTTATCCTAGCTGCATTCCCAGAAGCTGTGAAAGCTTCACTTTTTGCTGAGGACACCATGGTGCCTGGAGAGGATGTGTCTGTCCACAGTCCTCTCTGGACAGAGCTGGTCTGAGATCCTATAGGCTGCCTGGGTGACAGGGAGGGAAGACTTTCTGGCCTGGGGTGACTCGAAGTGTCATGTCACTGTGCCCTGAAGCTCTATGGTGTCACCCCTCCCTGACACCTCACTCCACCACAGGGCTCTGTCAGCCAAGTCTGGATGAGCTGATCTCTGGGATTTATAAGGGGATGGTCTCTGCCCACAAGTGGGGTGGTACTGTGTGTGCACAGGTGAGTCCCCATCACATAGCTGCCCCAGGGTGATTGCATTATCTTCATTAAAAACCAAGTTCTGGGGCTGGGGAGATGGATGGCTCAGTAGTTAAAGATGCTTGCTTGCAAAGCCTGCTAGTCCGAGGTTCGATTCCCCAGGACCCACGTAAAGTCAGATGCATAAGGTGGTGCATGTGTCTGGAGTTCGTTTGCAATGTCAAGAGGCCCTGGTGCACCCAGACTCACTATCTATCTCTGATTACAAATAACTAAATAAAATAAGTCCATGAAAGGAAAAGATTCCTATTGAGGGTAGTGGGGAGGGCATTACCATCACGGTACATTGCGTATATATATATATGGAAGTTAATAAATTTATTTTAACAAAATACTCAGTAACATAGTCAAGGAGCTAAGCTATCCCCTTTTGGAAACTGCCCATTTCGACAGTCTACTTGGGAGATTCCTGTCGGTTGTCCCAGAGACTGGGGACACTGCAAACATTGAGTGGGTCAGGGCCAGGGATGGTCAATATCCTATAATGTGTGAGGTAACCCTTCACAACAGGTCAGGCTGCTTGAAATGCCAGTAGCTGGATGCTGGCAGGAGGTCAGCGGGGATCCCAGTTGCCTGGCAGGAAGTTCCCTGGGAGCTCTCCTCCCCCATCCTTAGGGCTCACCCTGAGGCCCAGGGAGGTTAAGGCTCCGGAATCCCAAGCAGTCATCCTAGATCCAGAGTCTGCTGGTCCCTCAGCTTCCAAGGTGGCCTCCTCCAGGCCTCAGAGTGTAGGGAGAGGTGGGGCTGGGGGATTGGGAGGACTGAGGGCAGAGGCTCAGAAGGTCTGGAAGGGTATGGCTGTGGGTGAGCCAGAGGGACGAGGAAATGGTGTCTTTGGACATTTCCTGTTTCTTACAGCAGCAGGCTCTCGGGGGCAGATGTGAATCCTTGGGGTTCACCTTCCCCGCAATTAGCCTCTTGCTGAAAGAATAGCAGAAAGAATCAGAATTCATTCTTAGCCAGGCATAATCCCAGCACTGAGGAGGCTGAGGCCAAAAGGCTATGAGCTTGAGGTGAGCCTGGGCCATATAAAGAGACCCTGTCTAAACAGCAAAACCCCCGCATGGTGGCTCACACCTTTAATCCCAACACCCAGGAGGCTGAGGTAGGGGGATTGCTATGAGTTCAAGGACAGTCTGGGTTCCCGTGTTTCATCACGTGACTTCACTACACGCTGGTTCTGAACACAGCACCAGTGTATGCTGCCAGGAATGCCTATGCTCAGATTAGAGATGATGGTATGTCTGAACTGTTCATTCAAGGTTTTCTGCTTTTATAGAAACTTGTGTCCTTTCTAGAAGACAAAGATGTGTGTGCCACCGCATTCATGTGGCGATCAGAGCACATCAGATATTGGTCCTCGACTTCCACCTTGTTTGTGACAGCGTGGGGGAGGGTCTCTCTCTCTCTCTCTCTCTCTCTCTCTCTCTCTCTCTCTCTCTCTCTCTCTCTCTCTCTCTCTCTCTCTCTTTCTCTCTCTCTCTGTCCATTGCTGTATTCACCAGGCCAGCTGCGCTACAAGATTCTGGGAGATTCTTCTGTGTCTCCACCTCCCTCGTTACTGTAGGAGTATTGGAATTATAGACACCTGGCTTTCGGTGGTGGGCTCTGGACTCAGGTACTCATGTCTGCTTGGCACATAGTTTATCAGCTGAGCCAGGAAACTGTTTTTTTTGGGTGGGTGGGAGTGTGTGTGTGTGCAGGTCAAAGGACAACTTTCAGTTTCATCCTTCATCCTCCCTCTCATTTGAGGCAAGGTCTCTTGTTCACCGCTCCTAAAGGTAAACAGCATCTAAAAAACATTTTGAGCCGGGCGTGGCAGCGCACGCCTTTAATCCCAGCACTTGGGAGGCAGAGGTAGGAGGATCACCATGAGTTCAAGGCCATCCTGAGACTACAGAGTGAATTCCAGGTCAGCCTGGACTAGAGCAAGACCCTACCTTGAAAAACCAAAAAAAAAAAAAAATTTTTTTTTCAGGGCTGGAGAGATGGCTCCACCAATAAAGGCACTTGCTGGCAAAGCCTGGTGGCCTCAGTTCAAATCCCCAGCACCCACATAAAGCCAGATGCACAGAGTGGCGCATGCAACTGGAGTTCACCCATTCCCTCTACCTCAGCTTGCAAATAAATAAAACTATTTTAAAAAATAAAAAAAATACTTAAGTCAGTTCAGGTTGCCATAACAAAATACCACATTTATGCTGCTTTGAGACAACAGAAATGTCTTCCTCAGAGTTCTGGAGGTGAGGAAGCCCAAGATGAAGGTGCCGGCAGATTCAGGTCTGGTGAAGGCCTGTTTCCTGGCTCATAGATCGTGTCTTCTAACAGTGATCTGACAGGGTGGAAGGGAGGAGGGGTCTGTTTTAAAAACGGTCCACTCAGTACATAACGGCCTCCCAAAGACCCCACTCTGTGTGTGTGCATGTCTGTACACATGCACATAGCATTCAGGGCTTAAATCTCGCCTAACCCCAAGTCCTTGCACCTGATCTAACCAGGGAGTCAGGCAGTGCCAGGACTACTGGGGTCTGCCCTTATGGACCCTGGAACCTTGGCCAGAGCCTTAATTTCCCCAAACCTAAGAAACATTCACTCCTTCTTTTCCCTATCATCCCTCCCGCTTGCTTTCTCCTGTTCTCTTTCCTTCTTTTTCTTCTATTTTTATATTTATTTATTTGAGAGAGACAGAGAGAATACATACGGGCACACCAGGGCCTCCTACCACTGCAAATGAACTTCAGACACATCCCACTTTTTGCATCTGGCTTTACATGATTACTGGCCTTCAAGCTTTGCAAGCGAGTGCCTTTAACTGCTAAGCCATCTCTCCAGCCCCTCTTCTAAGTATTTTTAATAAAGTCTTTCTGACACGAGGATAACAAGCACGCTTATTCACAGCTCATCTCTGCCACATGTCAACATGTTACCATTTTTGCTTCCCATATTACATTAAAAAACATAACTTCACAGAGGTGCCTGCATTTGCCTGTGAACTCTCCCTGGTATCCTCTCCTCTCTCCCATCCCCTGCCTTCTACACAAGACGCTGGTGTCTTGAATCTGTTTTCTCATTCTACATATACATGTTTTGAAACACATTCATGCATCCATAAACAATGTGTGGAATTGTTCTGCATGACTTGAAGCTTTTTGTAAAAGATATTAATCTATGCAGCCCCTTTTTTTCATTTAATCTGGGTGACATATTGTGGTGGTTTGAATAGATGTGTCCCAATAGAATCAATGGTTTATTAAAATTGCTAATTGCCTACAGGCTTCTGGCTGGAGGAAGTGTCACTTTGGGCTGGCCTCCTGGGGTCATGACACCCTTTCTAAATTGGATGCAAAATTCTAGGGATACATATGCAAAACAGCACCCAGAACCCCAAGCCTGGCAGTCCTGCTGTTTTGTGAGTTACAGTGTTGCAGTGTGCTTCCTTGAGGTGCTGGTGGTGGGTTTCTCTCTCTGCTTGCTTCTGTGAAAGGGAGCCAGCCTTTTTCCTTAACTTCCCCTGGGTCTGTTACTTCAATAAATACTTTCCTCCCCAAAATTGTGCCTGGTTTGGAGATTCATCCCAGAAGCCGTGTGCCTGACAACAACACATATGTAGGTCTGACATTAACTCATCTATTATTTCTTCATTTTTTTGACTTTTTGATTGATAATTTTCATACATGTTCATAATGTATTTTAATCATAGCCTCCTCCTGTTACCTACATGTCCCCCACTGTTGGGACCCAGCCTGGATGAATATCTGTGAGCTAAGTTTTAGAATATAATATACAGCTTGGGTGAGGTGGCTTACACCTTTTGGTCCGAGCACACATGCCTTTGATCCTAGCATGCCTTTGTCTCCAGGAGGCAGAGGTGATAGGAGTGAGTGCTAATAAGCTTTGTTCCTGCTTGCTGAGTTCCTTTTTGAGAGAGATAAGGCTATACAATGCAGCCTTTGGGTTATATAAAGGTTGGATGTTAAAATAAAAATTTGAGATTTGCCCTGACTTATCTCCCAACCGTGTGTGCTTCTCCGGCCGTGCATTCACCTCTCCCCATGGAGCCCGTCTCCTGCTGGCAGGCTAGACTTGGGCTACCCCGCAGGGGGCCAGGGGTCTGTGTCCCTTTACCCAACACCCCCACCTCCTTCTACTGAACCCCTCCTTTCAAATTAGTCCCTCTTCTACCTTGATGTATTTTTTCAATGGTCGTCCACCATCCAAGACAGAGTGCAGGGCTTGTGTAGGTAGGGAAGTGATAGTTCTTTATATATTCTGTATATGAGTTATGTATTACATAATGTTGTAATGAGTTCTTTATATATTCTGGACACTACTTCTTTCTTGTGTTACAGATTCCAACATCCCTAGAGGAGACTGAGGCAGTGGCCAGGAAAGAAAGTCTAAGTGGAATCAGCCAAAGGCCTGGGAAATGACAACAGCCAGACAAGGGCTGTCAGGCAAGTGAGCAGAGACCTGGCCAGGCACACACCAGGGGACTCTTGGGGGGAGCGCAGTCAAGGGGGGTGTCTGCTGTGAGGTTTCTGACACAGACGTGTGTTCAAAGAGCAAAATACTCAGAGTCCTCACAGCCCTGTGAAAAGGGCAAAAGCCTGTTGAGAGCATGCCTCATGGGGCCTTTCTTGTCCTGTGGTGTGGGTGGGGGTCAGGCCACAGTGTAGCCAAGGGACCTGAATCAGGAACTGAGGAGGAGGCAGGCAGCCACTCCTGCCACTAAAGGTAGCTTCTTTCCAACTCTCCAAACACCAGTCAGCCCTCCAGGAGCTGATCATTTAAAGTTCTCCAGCCTGTAATTGAGAGGCCCTGCTCCCGGGCTTGGCGGGATCATAGGCAATGACACGCTCTTTAGCCCCATCTTCCTCTTCTGTGCTGTCTCTTTAGCCCCGTCTTCCTCTTCTGCCCAGAAGACTGGAGTCTGCAAGGTGTACAGCATCACAGGGCGAAACATGAGCTCGGTGACAAGGCGGGCCATCTGCAGTAAATCAGCTTTAAGATGTGCATCAAATTTTACCTGCAGGTGTTTTCCCTATAGTGTCACTTGGATATTTTTTAAATTACATATCCATTAGTAAAGGGTTGGTGTAATTAAGTAATGACGTGGTGTCGCCTGGAGCCTCTTGATGTACAGGTGTGACTGCTTACTGTCCCGGGGCATGCGCACACTGCTGCACTCTGCTGAGTAACACCTGCCCTTCCCACCTGCCCTGATATTCTATCAGGTTAAAAACAGCTCTGCAAGATGGATCTTCCTGAGCTGGGCGCAGTGCCCCCCGCCAGGTGCAGAATCCCACAGTGTCTCTGGGAACAAGCTGCCACTCACCAGTGCCTGATGTGGCAAAGTCCCCTTAAGCCACGAGGAGGAAATTGCTTTTAAAATACCATCCTTGTGACCACAAACCCCCCCCCCCAAAAAAAACAACTCAGCACATTGCCTTTCTTTTCTCTGTCAGTGAGCAGCTTAAATGTCCCTCAATCAATGCTGTCCCATTGCTTCAATCCCCCTTTCCTTCCAGTGAAAATTTTTGCCTAAGAGTCTGTTTTTAAATTTTAAAAAAGATGACTGGGCTAAGGATATGTCTCAGTGGTTAAGGTGCTTGCCTCTAGTGTCTAAGGGTCTGGGTTCAAGTCCCCAGTACTCGTGTAAGCTAGATGCACAAAGTGGCGCAAGCATCTACAGTTTGTTTGCAGTGGCTAGAGGCCCTGGTGCACCTATACACACTCTCTCTCTCTCTCTCTCTCTCTCTCTCTCTGTTGCAAATAAATAAAATATTTTAAAAACATTTTTATTTAAGAGAAGGAGAGAGGGAATGAGGAAAGGAGAGAGAGAGAGAGAGAGAGAGAGAGAGAGAGAGAGAGAGAGAGAGAGAGAGGGAGAGAGAATGGGTATGCCAGACTCTCTTGCCACTGCAAATGAATTCCAGATACATGTACCACTTTGTGCATCTGGCTTACATGGGTTCTGGGGAATCAAACCCAGGTCATTGCTTTAACCACTGAGCCACTTCTCCAACCCATAGTCTCAGTGGGTTGTCTCACTGAGGGCACAGCTCAGGAAGATCCATCTTGCAGAGAGAGAGAGAGAGAGAGAGAGGAGAGAGAGAGAGAGAGGAGAGAGAGAGAGAATGAATATGGTCTTACTCTATACCAGGCTGACCTGAAATTCACTATGTAGTCTCAGGGTGGCCTCGAACTCACTGCCATCCTCCTACCTCTGCCTCCCGAATGCTTGGATTAAAGGGGTGCACCACCACGCTTGGCTTAAAATAATTTCTATTATATTCTGAATGTGAACATTTTGTGGTTATATGTGTTGCAAATATTTTACCTATAACTTATCCTTTTTTTTGCTTTCTTTTTGGTTCTTCAAGGTACAGCCTCACTCTAGCACCATCACACCTGGCTCCTTTTCTTAAAATTGTGTGTGTGTGTGTGTGTGTGTGTGTGTGTGGTGCTGAGGTTTTTAGTATCTTTTGATGATTAAAAATTCTTAATTTAGGGCTAGAGAGATGGCTTGGTGGTTAAAACCTGATGTTCTGGGTTTGATTCCCAGTACCCATGTAAAGCCAGAAGCACAAAGTGGCACATGCATCTGGAGTTCATTTGTAGTAACAAGAGGCCCTGATGTACCCATGTTCTCCCTCCCTCTCTCCTCCCTCTCTCTCTCTCTCTCTCTCTCTCTCTCTCATACCTTTTACTCCTAATTTTGATTTTTTTGTTTCTGTTTTTTGAGGTAGGATCTAGCTCTAATTCAGGCTGACCTAGAACTCTCTCTGTAGTCTCAGGGTGGCCTTGAACTCACAGTGATCCTCCTACCTCTGCCTCCTAAATGCTGGGATTAAAGACATGCACCACCACACCCAGACGACCATCTAATTTTTTTTTTGGGGGGGGGGGTTTGAGGTAGGGTCTCACTCTAGCCCAGGCTGACCTGGAATTCACTATGTAGTCTCAGGGTGACCTTGAACTCATGGTGATCCTCCTACCTCTGCCTCCCAAGTGCTGGGATTAAAGGCGTGCACCACCACGCCCGGCTTCGACCATCTAATTTTTAAAATGTATTGCCATAAAAATTTTCATTCAGTGTTTATGGACTCTATGGTGACACTCCATTTTCATTGCGTTTGTCTTATTCACACTCCTCACATTATCTGGTAATCTGCCCATGGGCCATTTTTTTCTTAGGCAAAACAAATGGCTCTTATTGAATTTGTGGAAGGAAAAATTGCACAAGAAAGTTAAGAAAAAAGGAAAAAAGTTTTAAGAATCAACTAGAGCACTAAAATGTTTCTCAAAGCAGGTAGTAGAGGCCTATAATCCCAGCACTGGAGAGGCTGAAGCAGAAAGATCACTTTCTGCTCAAGGTCAACCTGGGGCTACAGAGTGAGTTTCAGGTTAGTCTGGGCTAGAGTGAGACCCTGCCTCAAAAAAAAAAAATCATTCAAATGTTCAAGTCCAGTCTAGCCTATAGAGACCATGTCTAATAACAATAATAAAATAAAGTGATCTAGAATTCTTTTTAACTATATACAAATTGAAATATTCCTGGAGTGGGCTGGAGTGACAGCTCAGTGGTTAAAGGTACTTACTTGAAAAGTCTGTAGACCCAAGTTCAATTCCCCACTACCCATGTAAAGCCAGATGCACAAAGTGGCTCCTGCATCTACAGTTTGTAGATGGCCCTGGTGTATCCATATTCTCTCTCTCTCCTTTCTTTCTCCCTCCCCCCTCTCAAATACATAAATAATACATTTTTTAAAATATACTACTAGTTAGCCGGGGAATGGCAGCAAACTCCCTTAATCCCAGCACTTGAGAGACCAAGGTAGAAGGTTCACTGTGAGTTCAAGGCCACCCTGAGACTCCCTAGTGAATTCCAGGTCAGCCTGGGCTAGAGTGAGACCCTACCTCAAAAAATAATTATTTATTTGTAAGGAGAGAGAGAATATGAGAGTGGGCATGCCAGGGCCTCTTGCCACTGCAAACTCCAGATATACATCTACCACTTTGTGCATCTGGCTTTACATGAGAACTTGGGACATCAGGCTTTGAAAGAAAGCCTTTTAACTGTTGAGCCATTTCTCCAGTCCCCCCAAATTATTTATGAGAGAGGCATATGGGTACATCAGGGCCTCTTGCCACTACAAACAAACTCCAGATGCATGCACCACTTTGTGCATCTGGCTTTATGTGGGCACTGAGGATTTGAACTTGGACCAACAGGCTTTGCAAGCCTTTAACCACTGAGCCATCCCTCTGGCCTGAGATTAAACTTATCATTAAAAAATCACAAAATAACAATAGCTTAAACAGAAATTTATTTTTGCACTTTTCTATCTCTTACGAAATGTGGAAGTTGGCAGCCTGGAGCTAGTGTGATAGTGTTGTCACAGAATTATCAGGCATGTAGCATGCTTCCAGCTCTCTGCTGTGCTATGTAGAATAAGTGACCCTTGCCTTCATGGCCCAATATGGCCAAAAGAATTCCAACCATTGCAGATGAGTTTCAGTAATTTGGGGATGGAGGAAAACCAGGATGTTCTTTTATATTTTTATTTATTTTATTATTTATTTTTAAGCAGAGAGAGAGAGAGACAGAGAATGGGCACGCCAGGGCCTCCAACCACTGCAAACAAACTCCAGATACATGCGCCACTTTGTGCATCTGGTTTTACATGGGTACTGGGCGATCACACTCAGATCATCAGGCTTTGCAGGCAAGCGCCCTAATGGCTGACTGTCCTTTTAAGTCACACAATCTCACAGGGTCAAGGAAGGGCATGGAGGTAGCAGAGAAAAGGAAGAAGAAAAGGAGAATAATCCAAGCTGCTGGCTCAAAGCCAGCATTCTCTTCTAGAACAAGCAGACAGCAGTAATATAGGCTGATTGGTGTGTGGAATTCCAGCTCCTTTGTGAGCGGGCCAGGGGCCAGAGCCAAGGTGGAGACAGGGTCTGGCTTCCTGGCTTCCTTCTTGAAAATGCGCTGTCAGGAAGGACGTGAGGTCAAGCTGGAAGTCAGCTCTCAGTGAGCCAGCTCCAGACCTCCCAGGCCAAGAGGAGACGAAGGGCAGAGCTCGAAGCTCACTGGGGAGGTGAACCATCTAGAATGCTGTTTCTCACCTGAGAGCCAGAGTCAGGTTTTGGGTGGTGCTGCTGTTGTGGGCCATTGACCAGTGTGAGATTCAGGAAACAAACATCATTTTCTTCTGGTTTTGAAAGAGAGACATATACACAGAGAAAAAGAGGCAGAGAGAGAGAGAATGGAATGAGAATGAATAAGGGGACCCCAGGGCCTCCTACCACTATAAATGAACTCCAGATTCATGCACCACTTTGTGCATCTGGTTTTATGTGGATACTGGGGAATTGAACCTAGGCTGTCAGGCTTTGCAAGCAAGCACCTTTAACTGCTGAGTCATCTTTCCAGCCTCACAAACATTGTTTTTAAGTGGTGCTATAGGTTTCAAATGTATGCAAAACAGAGGGAATGGCATGGTGAATTTCAGAGAAACCTAGGCTCTATCTTTGTTCCTCTGTCTTGTTCTCCATCTCTCATTCTAGGTAACCATTTAAGAATGTTCTCCTAACTAAAACAGCATTTGTGTATATGAGGCATGTACGTGTGCATGTACCTTCCCTTTTCGTATGACACTGTGTCCTGGACATGACCCCCAAGCAGTTTGAGAACCTGCCTTCACTCTGGCAGCGGTAAGGTATATTCCATTGTATGGCTGGAGCATACTTGCTTCAACGAGTGACTCCCTGGTTGATGCACGTTTGTGTGGCTCAGATTTTTCCAGTACAAAGCATGCCACCACAAATAGCTTCATGTGTCCATCTTTTCTACTTTGCTATTGTGGTTTTGGATAGGTTCCTAGAGATTGATAGGTCAAAGCCTAATTTCAGATGTGATTTCATTCATGATTTCAATAGTGTGAAATCATTTTCCTTCCTACCAATAATAGGCCCGGGACAAACCTATCTCTCCCTCTTGTTCTGCATGTCTCCCAGATGGGACAGCAGAAGGACGGGGCATTTGACACTAAGCCCAGATCACAGAGCTCCTGCCACACAGCCTGAGGCTCATGCCTATAATCCCAGCACTTAAGAGGGAAGGGCAGGAGGATCAGGAGTCCAAGGCAAGCCTTGGCTACATTAGAGAGTTCAGACCATCTTGAACTACAAGAAGACAGGTGGAGTGCATCATGGTGGCACACACCTGTAATCCCAGAGGCTGAGGCAAGAACAGGCTGGCTTGGACTACACAGCAAGGTTTTTGTTTTGGTTTTGTTGTTTTTTTCTTTTAATTCACTATGTAGCCTCAGAGTGGCCTTGAACTCACATCGATCCTCCTACTTCTACCTCCTAAATGCTGGGATTAAAGGTGTGCGTCACCACGCCTGGCAAGACTATGTCAAAGATGCGTGGAAAGGGCCTGGACGATGTACTGTGTACCCTTGGGAGAGAAGTCAGGGAGGCAAAGGTCCTTCCAGCCCCCTGAGGCTGCCTCAGTCTCCCAGAATTCGATCCCAGTGGTTTGGCTGGCCCTCACCACCATGTGGACTCTAAAAAAGTTGAGCTCAGGCAGTAGCTTGTAGACCCTCATTGCTATGCCTGACCACTTCTCCGAGTTCTAACTTTTCTCTGAGTTCATAACTTTTTCTCTTTCTTTGTCTCCTTTGGATCCTGGCCACAATCCTAGTCATGTTTCCCCAGACACTCAGTTTCCTCACTGTTTATCTGCCCGTGCAGCTGCTATAGGACCTCTACTGCTGAACCTGCCTGCTTTCCGTACCCTCACTCAAAAGGCATGGCCTTCTCTCTTCCTGCCATCCTCTCCCTCCTCCAAGCAGCTGCCAAGATTTACAGCTTGCCTTTCCTATGGTTTTCCCTCAGACACTAATAAAATTGTCCTTGAATTAAGAGAAAACAAAAGGTGAGCTGAGAGGAAGTGAACAGAATGATGGTGACCAGAAGCTGGAGCAATGAGGGAGGGAATGGAGTTGTAGTTCAAGGGTACAGAGTTTCAGAAAGACAGGGATGGTGTTCAGACCCAGAACACAGTAGAACCCCTGGAAATATATTCTAGCTTTTCAAATAACTAAGAAAGTAAATGTCAAAGGTCTTACCATAAAAAATAATAGGTAAGGGGCTGGAGAGATGGCTTGGGGTTAAAGGCACTTGCTTGCAAACCCAGTACCCACATAAAGCCAGCTGCATAAAGTGGCACATGCATCTGGAATTCATTTGCAGTGGCTATATAGGTCCTGGCATGCCCCTACTTGCTCTCTCTCTCTCTCTCTCTCTCTCTCTCTCTCTCTCTCTCTCCTCACAAATAAATAATAAATAAAAGAACCTAAAATGCTGGGTGTTGTGGTGCACACCTGTAATGCCAGCACTAGGGAAGCAATGATAGAATCTCTGGGGCTTAATGGCTAGAGAACCAGTTTTAGATTCAGTGAGAGACCTTGTCTCAAAGAACAAGGAGCAGAGTGAAGAAAACAACTGACATCTACCTTTGGCCTCCACACACATGCACATACAAGTGTGCATACGCTTGCACACCCATCTACACACATGTACACAAATACTACACATGCACATACAAGTGTGCATGCACTTGCACACACATGCACACACAGGTACACGAACACACATGCACATGCAAAAACTTTTAATATTGCTTTAACATGCATGTATGTTACTGCACATGTGTGGGGTTGTACCTGTGTGCACGTGTGTGTGAAGGCCAGAGGACAAGCTTGGGCATCATTCCTCAGGAATAGCATCCAGCTCCTCTCATTGGACTGGATCTCATTGATTAACTGGTCTGCAGTTCACTAGGATCCTCCCATCTTTGCCTCCCCAATCCTGGGGTTACCAGCGCACACCATCATGCCTAGCATTTTTTCACATGGGTTCTGGGGATGCAAGACAGGTTCTCATGTTGGCAAGGGGAGCACTTTACTGTGTGAGCTTCTCCCCACCCCTCAAGTTTCAAAAGGTCCACTAAATTGAGTTCTTGATCCATCAATAGTTTTGTTGTTCTTGTTACTGTTGTTGGTTGGTTTGGTTTTGGGGTTTTGTTGTTTTATTTTGCTGTTTTAAGACCAAGTCTTACTATGTAGCTGTAAGTGGCCTGGAACTTGCTATGTAGAGAGGCCAACCTCAAACTGGTGGTGACCCTCACTCACACCTTGGCCTCCTGAGTGCTGGGGTTACAGGTGCACACCATCCTCGATGGTGATCCAAAGTTAAAAACAAACACTGACTAGTACAGAGCACCTGATTTCAGTTACCTGTAATTTTGTCAGTTTTCCTGATCTTATTTTCCTTATCTGACACGAACCATTAAGGAGGGGGTAACAGGTTGACCCAGTGGAGCAAGAGAAGGGTATGAAGATAGACAGATTCAAAGGAGAGCACAGAGAGGTCCGGGATCCAGAAGTCTTGTGTGACTGGATATGAGAGAGCTCAGCAGCTGACTACTCCTTCTTAGATCTCCAAAGGCAACAAGATCCTGCCTGATGACAAAGCCCAGGCGGGGGTCTGACCCTGAGGTTCTGGATTCACGGAAGTAGACCCCCAGAGCTGAGAAGTCAAGGGGGAAACTGTAAGCTGGGGCAGGGGTAAAGGCTCGGTGGAGAAAGTGCTTCCCATGCAAGCATGAGGACCTGATCCAGAGCCCCGCGTGGTGGCCTATAATCCCAGCCCTGGGGAGGCAGAGTCAGGGAATCCCTGTGTGTGGCTCACTGGCTAAGCAGATTAGCTGAATTGGAGAACTCTGGTTTCAGTGAGAAGCCCTGTCTCAATAGATAAGGCTGGAAATCAATTGAGAAAGACACTCAGTGTCCACCTCTGGCTCCACACCTATGCCTATGCCCATGCACCTGCACAGACGTGTGCCCACACACATACACGCATGCACACACACACACCAGATACATATATGCAAAAATAAAAAGATGAGCTGGAGAGTTGGCTCATCAGTTTAAGGAGGAAAGAAAAGAAAGCCACTAAGTGTTTTTTGTTAAGTGCAGGCACACTGCACGTCCTACCAAGGTTAGTTGATAGAGAAAAAAAACAGCAACCAAAAAGCTAAAAGCTCAGAGATATCAAAAATGTTTAAAATCAGCACTATCCAGCGGCTCTTCCTCCACTGATGGGAATTTGTCATACCTGCCAAAAAGGGGGGTGGGGAGTTACCAGGGAGAGTGCTCAGCGTAAGCGTAAGGAACCCAGTTTGACCCTCAGTACCCATGTAAATGCTTGGTGTGGTGGCATGCACCCGGGGTGCAAAATCCAAGGACTGGGGAGACAGAAACAGGACGGTCCCTGGGCTTCCCTGGGCCAGCCAGAGTAGCTTAATTGGTGAGCTCCAGGCCAATGAGAGACCTTGCCCCAAAAAGAAGTGGCTGACATTCCTGAGGCACAAGAGATTGTTCTCCTGTGCACATGTATCCATTCAACTCACGTGTACACACGTGCCTGCCCACCACACACATGAAGAAGACGAAAGAGAGGGAGGGAGGAAGGCCAAGATACCGCTTTCCTGAGCTGGAATGTTTCTCTCCCTCAGGGCTGCACCTCAGGGACCTCTAGGAAGGCAGCCCTTCCTCCCATCCTGCTTGAGTCATTCAGCAGAAGGGAGCCCACGGCCTTTCTCCCCTCAGCAGAACATCTTGTTGATGTGAAAGGGAAAGGCCGAGAGCCAGGCTCTTGGCTGCTTCTGGGGAGAGGCCTTGCAGCTTGGTCATCGAGTGACTCAGCATCCTACGACATCCGACAGAGCCACGCATCCCCACAGAGCAGGACAGAGGCACACAGGGCCTGGCCTTGTCTCTTTCCAAAGGGAGGAGCTGAAGTCCCCACAGAGTCGAGTTGCCCAGGCAGAGGCATTTCATTCTAGAAACTTGTCCTTCACCACAAAGACCTGAATGTTTTTTTCCATCCAATGCCTTTACTTCCTTTCCTACAGCAGACACTCTTGAAGGTCCATGGAGGAAGCTTCAGGATCTTTCTTGGGAAATTTTTTGATAGACATCCTCCGGGCCTTCTGTTTCCTGGCCGGCTCCACACTCCCGCAGGGATGGCACCTTAAGAGAGATCAAGGGCTATCTGTTAAGTTGTGATCTGTGTGGGTGGCATATGAGCTGACACGCTGGCATCTGCACCCCCAACAGACATCATTAATCAAGCTCAGTCCTAGCCTCGTGGCCCAGGTAGCCGCTGTCCATTCTTGAAATGACACAGAAATGTTCCCACTGGACTAGTCCATGACTCTCATGGCCTAGCCATGCTGCTGGGTGAGTTAGTGACAAAGCCAGATGAGAACACTGGCCTCTGTCCCTGTGTCATCCAAGTGATTTCCCCTGACTCCTGCATGTCCTTCAAGAAGACCAGGGTTCTAACAGTAGGCATGCAGGCTTTTAAAGATGACCAGGAGTTTCTGATGTACAGGCCAAGTTAAAAACTACTGAAATGGACTGGAGAGATGGATCAAGGGTTAAGACACTTGCCTGTAAAGCCTAACAAGCAAAGTTCAATTCCCCAGTATCCATGGAAAACCAGGTACCCAAAGTGGCACGTGCATCTATCTGGAGTTCACGTGCAGTGGCTGGAGGCCCTGGTGGGCCCTTTCTCCCTTCTAATTCTCTTTCTCTCTGCTTGCAAATAAACAAAAATATATTTTTTAAAACTACTGAGGTTGTCTCTGTTAACCACATTAACCAAAGATGGGTCTTATGGCCCACACCTGTAAACCCAGTACTGAGAAGGTAGAGATGAGAAGACCAGGAGTTCAAGGTCATCCTAGCAGAGGATACTAAATACAAAACTATTTGAGGCTAGCCTGGTTGATATGAGACCCTGTCTCAAAAAAATTGAGCATATTTTCATAACAATAAGAATCACCTGGGGGCTGGAGAGATTGCCTAGTGGTTAAGGGTTTGCCTGCAAAAGCCTAAAGATCTGAGTGACACGTGCATCTGGAATTCGTTTGCAGCAGCAGCTGAAGGCCCTGGTGTACCCATTCTCTGTCTGTCTCTCTTCTATCTCTGCTTGCAAATAAATCATTAAATATAAAAAAAAACCTGGGACCATTTATGAAATGTTCACTATCTAGGCTCCCCCTGCAAAAAAAAAAAATCAATTGGATTCAGAAGGTGTAGACTGAGGCCTAGGAACCTATATGATCATTCTCTCGCCCCCACAGCCCCATGAGTCGGGCAATTGTTTTAAACTCAGTGGGGCTTCGACTAGAAATCCCAGGAAGGCAGCCAGCCAGCTCGAGGGTGGGAGGCAAAGGGGAGCCTGGCCTCATCTTAAGCAGCTACAGAGATTTCTGCCCATTCACTGGAACTTACCCTTGCTTTTCAGCCTCCAGGTTATTATATAATCCATCTCAAGACTTTATAAGAATAATATCAGCCTCATGCCTGGCTTATGAAGGAAAAGGGACAGCAAGGAGACAAATGACGAGGAAGGAACACAGAGAGAAGGATGAACTGAAAACTCTTTGTCTATTTCAGATAGGCAATTTGCTCTAATGTTCTGTTCTCTTGCTTGCTTGTCCTTCTGAGAGCTCAAGGACCTTTTAAGGTGGAACGTACTGGGAGCTGTTCTTGGGGAGACAGACACTCAGCCTTGAGGAGGACGGGAGAGAGAACCGAGGCAGGGACATGTGTGCGGAGCTGACCCCTGGGCCAGGAGACCCCACTGCACACTCTCAGAAGAGACTAGGATGCTGAGATTTCTGGAGCAGGAGATATAGTTCAGTGTAGAGTGCTTGTCTGAATTCCATCTTCCATGCTGCAAAAGCATTTTTAAAAATGCTTTATTTATTTGCAAGCATAGACACAGAGACAGAGAGAATGGGCACACCAGGGCCTCCAGCCACTGCAAACAAACTCCAGATGCATGAGCCACTCTGTGCATCTGGCTTTACCTGGGTACTGGGGAATCAAACCTGGGTCCTTAGGCTTTGCAGGCAAGCGCCTTAACCACTGAACCATCTCTCTAGCCCCCACAAAAGCATTTTTAAAAATAAAGTTTTGAGATTTCACCGTGCCTCAGATACCAGTTATATTCTCTTAACCCACATGAAACTCTTGCACAGGACTAAAGATGTCTCTACATTACAGATGAGTAAATAGGTTCGGAAAAATTACTGTCTTCAGTTTCATCCAGGAACTTCTCACTCTTGAAGGAAATCAGCATCTAATCTACTTTTCACTGTGTTTTTTAGGGGGTGGGTTTAGGAAGGGTCCCACTCTAACCCAGGCTGACCTGGAATTCACTATAGGCTGACCTCAATAATCCACTTTTCAAACAGCCAGGAAAAGCCAGGGATATCAAGTTAGGCATGGTGGCTCCCCTGTAATCCTAGTAGTTAGGAAGCTGAAGCAGGAGGATGTCCAAGAGTTCAAGGCCAGTGTGGATTATGTAATGAGTTATGGGCAAGCCTGGGCTCCAGTATAAAACCCTGTCTCTAAATACATATCAGATAGATAGATAGATAGATAGATAGATAGATAGATAGATAAGCCAAGCACAGCAGACCTTGGAGATGAGGATATACTTGGCACTGGGGAAAGTACTTTTTTCATTCATTCATTCATATTAAAGGAGAATTACAAATAGATCCATCACCTATATCTAGTTGTCCTTAAGCTGATGCTGTATGAGGAGAGAGGGAGAAAATGGGTGGACCAGGGCCTCAGACTGCTGCAAACAAACTCCAGATATGTTGCGGTCAACTTTCTAGTTGCTGCACAGAAAGAACCCAAACAAAAGCAGCTTGTGGAGGAATAGGTTTATTTGGCTTACAGACTTGAGAGGAGTTTTCCCTTCATCCTGGCAGGGAAAACGATGGCATGAGCAGTGGGGTGGACATCACCTCCGCCACAGCACTGCAAACAGCAGCAGGAAGATGTGCCAAATACTGGCAAGGGGAAGCTGGCTTATCACCCCAAAAGCCTGCCCCCAACAACACAGCTCTAGCGAGTTTGTAATTCCCAAACTGCCATCAGTTGAGGATCGATTACCCAGAACACATTCATTTGTTTGTGGGGGACACCTGGATCAAACCATGACAAGATACATGTGCCGCATTGTGTAAATTGCTTTACATGGGTAATGAGGAAGTGAACCTGGGCTGGCAGGCTTTGCAAGCAAGTGCTTTAACCACTGAGCAATCTCCCCAGCCCCCATTATTCTATTGAGCACTCCAGGTTCTCAATTATTTGTATGAAGGTTTCAGTGTGTCTTTCGGAGTACCACTGATGCTGGACACCTGAATTAGTGTAGCCCCTGCTTCTCTCCCAGTAAGTTATTGAGGCATCAGGCTACCCAGCTGTAGAATCAAACATCAGACCAGACAGTACCCTGGGTATCTGCTAAAATTCCAGGATTCACCCAACTCAGGCTTGAATACTATGTCAACCTCCGGCTGTGGGCTCCACATTGCCTTCTTCCACTCCAGAGGTCTCAAGTCCACCTGGTCACTAACATCCACGTCCCTGACCACACTTGTTCTGGGCTTTCCACCAGGCCTGCTGTCTAATCCAGTATCTGGCTCTAAGCTCCACAGGCACTTGCTCTGTGCCCAGGCAGGGAAAGCTACCGATAGGTTCATTCAGCCCAAGGCCTGCAGAATCCCAGGAACGCTGTTAAGGAGCCAGCAGCCAACTACCAAGTTAGGTAGTGAGTGCTTGGGTTTCTCCACCCGTTTACCTTGTGTTAAGTACATGAAAATGATGTCACATGTACGCCTGGCCAGCTGGCACGGGGGACAGGGTCTCTGGGCCTGGACTCTGGCCTCCTCAAGGGACATCCTGAACCTTGCCTGCATGGGAAGATCTTGGCAAGGATATCAAGGCCAGTTGATGCCACATTGTAGCTCATTCCACCGCCCCTCCAAGTTCAGTCATTGGCATCTCATGGAGAAGACAAACCCCTAGATCCCCACACAGCTTGAGAAATGGCCTCCCACCTGAGACCTTCGGCTCCAGCTTAGCCCTGACCCTGATGACACTGGCCTGGAGATGTGTCCCCCTCCAGCCCTGACTGCTCCCCACCACACCCAGGTAATGCCACCTGCCAGAGCGCCCGGCTTTACCCTTGGGAACCCCTTTTCTCACAGATGAACTCCTCAGCCTCCCTCAGGGTGACTTTCAGAGCCAACCCCACCCCAGAAGTCCCTCTTTTGTGCTCTCAAGGGGTCTGCTCAGAGAAAGCCATTGACATTGACTCTGGACACGCAAGTGCGAACTTTACAAGACTCAAAGGCCCTGAGGCTGGTAGCTCACCCTAGGAGACATACATTCTCATATCACTTGCTGAACTTTCCAAGTTCTTGGGCCTTGAGCCAGAGAACACATGGAGAGTGGTAGAAACAGAGGCAGTTTATTAAAGAAAGGGAACATGAAGGCTAGAGAGATTGCTCAGTGGTTAAAGGCAATTGCTTGCAAAGCTTGATGGCCCAGGTTCTATTCCTCTAAAGCCAGATACACAAAGTAGAGCAAGCATCTGGAGTTCATTTGTAGTAGCAGAAGGTCCTGGTGTACCCATTCTCTCTCTCTCTCTCTCTCTCTCTCTCTCTCTCTCTCTCTCTCTCTCTCTCTGCCTCTCAAGTATACATATGTATTTTTAAAAAGAGAGCACAAGCTAGGGATGTGGCTCAGTGGGTAGAGTGCCTGCTTAGCCTGCATGAAGCCCTGAGTTCAATTCCCATCATTTCATAACTGGAGATGATGGTGAGGGTCTGTAATCCAAGCTCTGGTGATGTGGGTGCAGGAGGATCAGAGGTCACCCTCAGCAACATTTTAAGATTGGTCTACATGAGACCCTGACTCCAAAAAGAAGAAGGAAGAGGAAGAAGGAGGAAGAAAAAAAGACTCCCAAACAGGCCCAAGAAATGAGAAAGAGTAGAAGCTATAATGTCGCCTCCACCACCATGGTGAGCCTGTACCAGTTATTTACATAGAATCTGCGGCCTCCTATAGCCTGTCTTTTTTCATGTACGCTTCACTTTTTAAAAACTATTTTTGAGAGAGAGACAGAGACTTAGAGAAAGAGTGTGCATATGGGTGTGCCATGGACCTCCTGCCACTGCAAACTAATTCCAGACGCATGCGCCACTTTGTGCAGCTGCTTTATGGCGGGTCCTGGGGAATCGAACCTGGACCTTCAGACTTTGCAAGCAAGCACCTTTAACCACTGAGCCATCTCTCCAGCCCCGTGTTTCATTTTGTTATATGCAACCTTGGTGAAGGATTTTTCCATCATTTTGACAACTTCCTACCCTACCCTCCTGCCACAGGGGTAGTGGGCGCCGTGTGGACTTCTGGTTCCCTCCCTTCTGCCTGGCTTGAGCACAGTATCTGCGCCCTTCAGCAGCCCCTTCGCTTGCTTTAGGCTTCCTCAGGGTCAGCAGGGGTGGGTGAGGCAAAGCGGGAAGGGTAGCCTGACTTTTGGTCAGCAGATAGGCACAGGGACAGTGGTGGTGTGGGCACCTGTATATTAAATTCTCTGCAGCCCCCTGGAATACAAAGAAAAGCCTGAGCCTCCTTGCTGGGAAGGGTGGGCTGGCAATACCCTCAATGGCCTTGAGCAGTTTTGTGATCTACAGGGTGTATGCATACACATTCTCAAAGTCTGTTGGAAAAGTCTGCCAATTAGGAAGCTGGATTCCACCGGAGGGACAGAAGGACAGAGTTCTGTTGTAGTCAACTTTCTCTGTTGCTGTGCAGAAAGAACCCAAGCAAAAGCAGCTTGTGGAGGAATGGGTTTATTAGGCTTACGGACTCGAGGGGAGACTCCATCCTGGCAGGGAAAATGATGGCATGAGCAGTGGGGTGGACATCACCTCTGCCACAGCACTGCAAACAGCGGCAGGAAGGTGTGCCAAACTCTGGCAAGGAGAAGCTGGTTTATAATCCCCATAAGCCCGCCCCCAACAACACAGCTTCATCGAGGTTGTAAAACCCAAACTGCCATCAGCTGAGGATCGATCTATCAAAACACATTCATTTGTTTGTGGGGACACCTGGATCAAACCATAACAAGCTCCTAGTCTGGCTCCCCATCCAGCATTCCCTCTGTGAGGAATGCATCCTCCTTGTTTCTGAGGGTGAAGAAGCCTCTGTCGTCCTCTGGACAGGAGAGAGACTCTACGGAGTGTCCATTGAAAGGGGGAACTTGGATCACAGGAGGGGCCAGACTCCCTCCCACACTTCAGGTCCCTTGTCCAGTGCAGCAAGCCGTTCACTTTCACCTATAGGACGCATGTGTACGCATACTCACAACTAGACAAGGGCCTTAACCACACTGAGGTGTAGTTTTGACTGAGTTCATTGTTTTTGTTTGTTTGTTTTTTAAGATGGGGTCTCGCTCTAGCTCAGGCTGACCTGGAATTCACTCTGTAGTTGCAGGGTGGTCTCCAACTCACAACTATCCTCTACCTCTGCCTCCCAAGTGCTGGGGCGCCCGACCCCGAGTTAGTTTGGACTTCTGTTAAATGGGTTTACATTTAAAGCTGCTATAATGGACTTCATGTGACAGGGCCCAGCCCTTAGTGGGTATTGGCGTTTTAGCTTCCTAAAAACAAGAAGCTGTGCTATCCACAGCGCAAGAAGATAGGCCAAAGCAGTGGTCTGTGACAAAGGAAGCAACTTGTGGCTGAAATAGAGAGGGAGAGGGCCAACCTTCAGGTTACCAAATGGCTGAGCCTTGCCTAGCCCTAACCCCCTCCCTCCAACAGAACCAGGGAGGTCCTCATCTTGCTCGTGGCCAAGCCGCCCAGTGTCTGCCACCTCCTGTTGCTCAACTGATGACTTGTGAGACCACATGGGCTCATTGTTCTGGACTGTCCCGGCCTTGGCCATTCTGGTGTAGAAGAGTGAGTCCTAATCTAGAAGTTTCCCCGGCATTTGGTCTCCCTCAGACCTGGTTCCTGACTCACTGTCCCCATTCTCCTGATGTGTTGGCAGTAAAGGTTATTTCTTCCTGCCAGGCTGCACCAGCTATTGCTCTGCCTAAAAATAGAAGACAGATTCCTTGTGGCCCAGTGAATGGCGCTGACATCCTGCCTCAGCCTGACTAGCCCCTGAGTCACAGGCCCTGGTGGAGGCCCACCCTGGGGCCTCAGAGGAAGCATGTAGGGCAACCCAGGGTCCCTGGGGAGGCTGAGCCAGGCTTACAGAAACACGGTTGGCATTTCCTCCTCCGAGGCCTGCCAGGGCCGCACTCTGGCTTGCTTGGGAGGTGTGGGAGAGGAGGCGGTATGCCGAGGATGCTATGTGTTTGAGCCATGCAGAGGTGGCCAGCTCTTAGCTGCTGTCCCTGGACTGGAGGGAGGGGGTTTTCTTTGAGTCCTCTCTCTTTGGCACCCTTGTTTAGGCTTTGCTAAGGAAAAGGCCCAAAGCAAATCCTCACAGAGATGGGCCTCCCCATAGGCGCTCAAAAAATTGATGAGAGGGCTGGAAAGACAGGCCTGACCGTCTATGGAGCAGGAGCCAAGACTGTTTCCGAGGGCCAAGTAGCAGGAAGGCCAGGCGCTTGAGTGGATGCAGGGATGTGTGGCAGGTCAGCTGAGGGAGGGGAGGGACACGCTAACCAGCATTCTACTCAAGAGCAAGATGTCTTGCTGCCTGGGCTGGAGCCACCGCTTACTCTCCAAAGGATGAAGCATGGGGTGTCTGGACTCTGACCTTCCAGGAAAAGGGAAGTCCCTCAAGAACTGAGAAACTTGTTGGCACGAGAGCTGTGTGGGTGGCCCAAGCCCATGGGAAAGAGCTCCAGAGCCATCTGACACATCTGCCTGCCCAGCCCTCATCATCCTCCACCCACATCTGGTTGCCTCACACTCTCACTTAGGAAATGCATTCTGTCTTCTTTCTTTTCTACTGATGCACTGGGTTATGAAAGTGTTCTGTGAGTGCTGGGGAGATGGCTCAGTGGATAAGAGGGCCTGAGACCACAGGATCCTCATGAACCCTAGGCCTGTGGGAGCAGAGACCAGGGTCACTGACAGCTCCACATTCAGGAGCCACTTCTCAAGGACATATGCGGATGAGTGGTAGAGGATGTTTTCTTCTGCACACACATGCACGCACCACACACACCATTACCACCACCACCTCCACCACATACTATACACACACACAAAAAGTGCTCCATGAGAGCCAGGTGTGGTGACACACGCCTTTAATCTCAGCTCTTGGGAGGCAGAGGTAGGAGGCTCACTGTGAGTTCGAGGCCATCCTGAGACTCCTTAGTGAATCCCAGGTCAGCCTGGGCTAGAGCGAGCCCTACTTCGAAAAACCAAAACATGAGTGTGAGGGTCAGGGTTTGCTCATCATGGACAGCCTGCACAGCCTTGTTGAATGAATGAATGAGTCAATGAGTGAAGGAGCAGCCTATGCTTAGGTGTCAGTGTCTCTATAGCTTAAGTTTGAGCAGCCCACTTCCTATCACTTCCAAATCCCTTTCCCACTGGGCAGCACCCCACCATTCATCTGCATTCTTTGCCTCTAACCCAGGAGGAAAGTCTCCATAAGTAGTTGTCTGTGATTACTTAGCCCACCAGACTTCAGTGGGAAAACCTGCTACTTCTGCTCCCGAGAAGAAGCATGTTTCCGCCCTATTTGCAAAGCTGCTTGCCTGCTGTCCACAAGCCGAGGCCTGACCCCTGTTGCATGGGTTTACAGCCCAGGCCAAAGCTTGGGGCTGTGGGGAATTCCTGCACTTCTCCAAACATTCTATGCTCTTGTTTGCCTGGGGATCCACAGGCTCTGCCACGTAGGGGGTGCTTACCAGGACTCACTCAGTCTCCAGCCCATGGGCATCTTGCAAAGTCCTAGTTATACATCAAGACCCATTGTGATCTCATCTCTTTGCAAGACTGTGAACACAACAATAGCTTCTGCCCCTTCCTTCTTGTTTGTCCCGAGTTCTCAAGCAGCAATGTCATAGACTACCAAGAGCTTGGCAAGACTCTTCCAGACCCACAGTAGTCTGCCCGAGAGTCAAGGGTGGTTGGAATCACATAGGGCTTTTTTATTTTTAATGTTGCTATAGTGGCAGGGGCTTCTGCAGACATTTAATGGGTCTGGAAATGTTAACTAGCAAGCACTGCGCTTCCCCAAAGGTCAATAGTGCCCCACTGAGAAACACTGCATACTTGAAATGGGAACCCAAGGTCGAGGTCAAGTTGGGCACTGGTGTTATCCCTGCTCTCTTGGGAGGTGGGCCTAGGAATGGCCCACTGACCCTCCAGGTCCCCAGGCCTGGTTTTGGCTGCTCTGCCAGCACCAGGGAGGCTGTGGGAAGTATGTCTTGGAATGGCACACAGTTCCCAGCAGCTGCTGCACCTTCTCCCTCCAGCCTGAGCTGGTGGCCAGATGGGCCTGCAGAGGGGGAGAGCCAGGGTTGTGGCTGGGGCCAGAGTCCTACAATTACAGTGTCCAACTCTATGAGCTCATCCAAACATGAAGAAAGTCACCCTTTGATCTGAGTCTGGGCGCCAGTGACGGCAGCCTACAGGTCACAGCCTGGCCATGGAGAAAGATGCAACACCTGGTGTCCCCCAGGTTGCTCTGCTCCACGAGGTGTAGATTGTCTTTCCCAAAATGTTGCACCCTCAGACCCCTGCCATGATCTAAGAGAGTCTTATAAAAAGTTTTTTTTTTTTCGAGGTAGGGTCTCGCTCTAGTCCAGGCTGACCTGGAATTCACTCTGTAGTCTCAGGGTGGCCTTGAACTCACGGCGATCCTCCTACCTCTGCCTCCCGAGTGCTGGGATTAAAGGCGTACGCCACCACGCCCATCTTATAAAAAGTTTTTTGAGGGCTGGAGAGATGGCTGTGGTTAAAAGCACTTGCCTGCAAGGCCTCACACCTGGGTTCAATTCCCCAGTACCCACGTAAAGCCAGACGCACTGAGAACAAACCTGGAGTTTATTCGCAGTGGCGGGAAGCCCTGTGGCACCCATACTCATTCTCTCTGTTGGCCTCTCTCTCTCTGCCTGTATTTCTCCCTCACTTAATATCTTTTAAAATTCTGAGGTAGGGTCTTGCTATGCAGCCCAGGCTGGCCTTAAACTCTTGATCCTCCTGCCTCAGCCTCCTGAGTAGTGGGATTACAGACAGGCACGCCTTTAAAAGAAAAATGAAAACTTATTACCTAACATGTACAAGGCCCTGGATTTAATTCCCCAGCACTAAAACAACAAAAACTGATGCACCAAAACAGAAACTCAAGTGTATATAAGAAGCCCTAGGTCCCTTCAATTATGACAATCAGCATTCCTGGGCCCAGACCTCCCCTCCCTCATCTCTACTCCAGTGCTTTTTTGAAACAAATCCCAGGCATGACATCATTTCATCCATAAATATTTCGGTGTGTGTCTCCAAAGATTCTTCCTGACAAAAACCAAACAGAACCATTATGACAACACTATTACCACACCACCAAAACATGCATCTTTCCTAGTATTATCAGAGAACTAGTTGATGTTCAAATTGCTCATTTTCACCTACTTGGTTTTTTCCAAAATTTTTTTGCATGTACAGTCTGTGTGGTGTGTTTGGTGTGATGTGTATGCGGTGTATGCAGTGCGTCTGCATAGTTCCTTGAGATGGAGTCTCTTTCTGGACTCAGAGCTACAGATTTGCAGGCCCCCAGGATTGTCCTCTAGTCCCTGCTTCCCACAGGACTCAGGTGGCAGGGAGGGCAACACTCAGCTGTTTCCAGGGATCCTAGGGAATTGAGCTCAGATGGTCTCAGGTCCTTTAAGGCTTGCTTGTGGGACAAGTGTCTTGAACCACTGAGCCATCTCTCCAACCCTCTAATTGCTTCTTTCAGTTCAAGTTTAGATCCAGATAAGGTCTACATACAGACACTATTCAGTAGGTCTTTTGAGCATCTTCTGGTCTTGAGGTTTTTTTGGTTTGGTTTTTCTTGCAGTTTATTTAATGAGAAAAGCTAGTCATCTGTCTTGTGGCATAGGGCTGTGCCTGGACTTTTCAGATTGCTGCCCTGTGGTGTGGTTCAATGGGTCCTTCTGTCCTCTACCTGTACTATAAATGAGCAGTTAGGCTTGAAGGATGTGCCAGGGTCAAGTGTGTGTTTTAATTTTTGCTTTGGCAAGACTATGTCATTAGGTAGCATTGAGTTCTACCAGGAGGTGGGTGGTATACACTCTTCTCTTTCGTGTGACATTAGCAAACATTGGTGTGCATATATAAAACCGATATGTGTGAGATTATATGTATACATGCTTTGAGTATATCAGTAAAAACTGAAAAATGGGGCTGGGGAGATGGCTCAGTCAGCAAAGTGTTTGCTGGTAAGCATGGGGGTCAAGGTTTGACCTCCAGCGCCCGTGTAAAAGCCAGTAGATGCCTGTAGTCCCAGAGCTGGGGAAGCAGAGACAGGTGGGTCCCTCAGGCTCAGTGGCCAGCTAGTCTAGCTTAATAGGTGAGCTCCAGGTCAATGAGAGCTGTCTCAAAGGAGGTGAGCAACCTCCCTGAAGGTGACAGCTGAGGTTGTCCTCTAGCTTCCAGATGCACGTGAGCACATGTGCACATCCACACATGCATACACACTGCATCCATGTGTACATATACATACACACCACATATGCCCAAACCCCTGAAAATGTTTATTACATACATAGGTTGTTTGGAGACAGGCTTTCACTATGGTAGCCCACACTGGTGTTGGTCTCACTATGTAGCCCAGGCTGGACTTGAACTTCCGATCCTCCTGCCTCAGCTTCTAAGTACTGGGATTATAGGTGTGTATCACCTCACCTAGCTGGTATTAAATGTCACTCATTTTACATTAATTAGTTGGGATCCATCTATAAAAGAAGACTTCCTGCCTCTCTCAGTAGGCTTTGTCATGATTTTATCTAAGATACTTTCAACGTTTCTCATCTCCCTCAGAGAAGTCCTGGGCAAAGTGGCCCAGAGGGAACAGGGCTGTATCTGTGCAGGGGGCATCATGCATGTGGGGGCACCCTGGTGGAGATAAATAATAAATGGTCTCAGAGGGTGTGGTCTCAGAACTGGAGGCCCAGATATGGAGACTTGCCAGTCACACGCTCTGGGACTTGGGCAGGTCCTGTTACTTCTCTGTAATGTGTGGATCCCTCCTCCTCACACAGAACAAAAGTTCTCCAAGCTTAGCTGCCTCCATTATGCTAAGGAGCTGAGAGAAGCCCAACAGACCAGGATTCACTGTCACCAAGGGAGCCTCAGCAATGCTGGGAAGCCCTTGCCCCCCTTCCCCTAGCTTCCTGATACTGTGCAATGATCAATTCAGAATCACCCCACTGCTTTTAAATTTATTTGCAGGCAGAGAAGCGGAGGGGAGAGAATGGGCATACCAGGGCCTCTAGCCGTTGCAAATAAACTCCAAATACATGTGCCATCTGCTGTGTCGGGCTTTACATGGGTACTGGGGAATTAAACCCGGGTCACTAGCCTTTGCAGGTCTTAACCACTGAACCATCTCTCCAGCTCCCCTTTCTTTAAAAAAACTTTATTTGCAAGCAGAGAGAAAATGAGAGAATGAATGCACCAGGGCCTCTAGCCACTGCAAACCAACTCCAGATATATATGTCTTTTGTGCATCTGGTTCTACATGGGTACTGGGGGGTTGAACCCTGGCCATCACACTTCGAAAATGCCTTTAACCACTGGGCCATCTCCCCATCCCTTTCTGCTCAAGAAAATAACTTCACTCTTCTGAGCCTATTTCTCCACCAGTGAGATGGGACGGTGACTCCAGGCTGTCATGAACTGTCAAAAGGCTGAGTTTGGGAGCTCAACACACAGTGGGCACTTCCCTCAGTCCCCAGGCCACTCACATTGTTGATTTCCCTTTGGGTTCGTGTGTTCCAACTTAGCTTAGGACCAGTTTGCCATGACAAACACCTAGAAGCCACTCGAGTGGGCTCGGGTCAACCAAGGACAAACAGAGAAGGCAGAATGTCCTTTCATATGGGATCTAAAAGGCAGGGCATTCTGCAGGGGAAAATGGACAATGGAACTACTTCATTTGTTCCTTCAACATTTATTAACCACCTGGCACACCTCTACCCCCATCCCCAGGAAGCTGATATCCAGGGCCTCGAATGTGAAGAGCAGATTGGCCCCTGGGAACCTGGCCGATGCACCCCATGGCTGCATCACTCATAATGTATTTATAGTAATTATGAGGACAGCAGCAATCACTTATACAGCCTTCTGAGTTGGGGGCCATTTCAGTTTGTTTTTCTGAATAAAAATGCTTTTGAATTTAATGGACTAGTTTCAAGAGTAAAGCAATCAATGGAATGTAAAATGAGCAAACGCTGGGGCTGGGGCAAGTCCCAGTGGTTAAAGATGCTGGCTGACCAGATTTGAGTCCCCAGTAAAGCCATATGCACAAAATGGCACATGTATCTGGAGTTCAGTCACAGTGGAAGAGACCCTGGTGCACCTTTGCACTCTCTCTGCCTGTCTTTCTCAAACAGAAGTATTTTTAAAATACACTTTCTTCATACCCTTTTTAAGGATTATGAAATAATATATTGTAAAATTGCTTCACATTTTAAAATTTTCTTTTTAAAATATTTATTTGCAAGTGGAGAGATAGAAGGAAAACGGAGAGAATGGGCATGCCAGGGCCACCGCTGCTACAGATGAACTCCAGATGCAGGCGCCACTTTGTGCATCTGGCTTTGCCATGAGTACAAGGGAATCAAACCCAGATCATTAGGCAAGTGACTTAATTGCTGAGCCCACTCTCCAGCCCCAAATTACAATTTTTTCTATTTAAAATAAGCCCCTCACAAACCAGCCGTCGACTATTATTCACAGCAGTTTGTCAGGTTGTTTTTAATGCTGGCATTATCCATCTTTTTCATTCACGTGACTAAGAAGAAAAGCAATTTCTGAGGTCTGTGTGTGAAGGAAGCAGGTAATGTGTCGGGTCTTCGTGGGTTTGAGTTTTCTTCTCTCATTTATACCTGCTATGTAAGATAGTGAGTAAATTCTGTGAACCTTGTGTTTCACAATATGAATAAAGCTGATTTTTAGAGCGGAATGAGGGGCTGGCCTGACAGGTGTCACAAGAGTTAACCTCATTGAGAATTTATTACCACGGTTAGGTGTTGGTCTAGCTATACTCTGAGAATGAAGTGATTTACTCCAATGGCTGGAGAGAGGGGCTAGACCCATACTCAGCATTAAATAATTCACTCATTATGTAGCTTAAAAAAACCGAGAAGCGGGCTGGAGAGATGGCTCAGTGGTTAAGGCTCTTGCCTCCAATGCCTAAGGCCCCGGGTTCAATTCCCCAGTGCCCACATAAGCCAGACCCACAAGGTGGTGACCCTGGTATGTGCACTCTCTCTCTCTCTCTCACTCTCTCTCTCTCTGCTTGAAAATGAGTAAGTAAAATATTTTTTTTTAAACTGAGAAGCCAGTATTTGAATGCTGGCAGTAGAACCCAATACTCCTTTCTTCCTCCTCTTCGCCCTCCCTGCTGGTCCGTGGTGCCTATGAGAAGCTAGGAAAGGAGGACTGAGGGAGAGGGGGAGACCATTTGTGTCTCTGGTGTTTTGTTTTGCAAAGAAGGTTCTCGCTCTAGCCCAGGCTGACCTGGAATTCACTATGTAGTCTCAGGCTGGCCTGGAACTCATGGTGCTCCTCCTACCTCTGCCTCCTGAGTGCTGGGATTAAAGGCATACTCCACCATGCCTGGCTATGGTTTTGTTTTTGAGACAAGGTTTCATGCAGCCTAGACTAACCATGAACTCACTGTGTAGCCAAAAATGACCTTGAATCATTATCTTTGCTTCACCTCTAAAGTGCTGGGTATGTCACCATGCCTGGCTCCTTTTCAGTTTTAAGTCATAAACTCAACTTGAGCTAGCATAAGTCAGTAAAAGGGAAACACATTCCTATACACACCAGGGGCTGATGAGCTTCTGGAGTGAGTGGGTCCTGGAGGTTTGTCATCTTTATGAAGGCCCAGCTCCCTGCTCCCATTCTTTACACTTTATCCCCAAATGACCCTCAGCAGCTCCAAGGTAATATCTCGGCAAGACTCGGCAGAACTTTGGAGCACGATTTTAATGACTGGCCAAAACTGAGTCTCTTGCCAAGGCCTTTGCCAATTCTTCTGGTCTTATTCACCTTCCCAGACACCTGTCCATCGCCGAAGCAGTAATGCAGACCTAGAGCCAGGCCGCCTGGGCTTCCTGGAAATAAGAACCTTTGACAAGGGACTGAGAGCTACCTTCATGTACAGGTGGCAACCAGGACAGGAAGGGCAAGGATGAGAGGCGAAGGTGAAATGGAACCACACTTAGAGGAGGAACGTTACCCTCTCGTGGTTCAAAGTTCATCTTGTAGAATAAACTCTATGCACCACTGGGTTGCCTGCCTCAGCCCTTCTGGCCACCATCAGGAGCCCGTCCAGGATCCAGGCTGTTGTCTAGTGGGATCAGACGCTGGAAAAGCATCCAGTTGGCTTCAAATGTGAGACTATGGGGCCCCCACATAATCCCCAGCCAAAGCACAGCAAGCACTCAAGGGGGCTGGTGGACAATGGGGAGCAAAGAGGTCCACACACGAGGTATGTATGTGATACGCCCACATCCCAGCTCTATGACCTAACGTCTCATGCCTCAGTTTCCCTTGCAGTAAGCTGGTGATAGCAGCCTCTCTCTCCAGAGCTGAAGCAGGCACGTGTCGCAATGTCTGGGTGCTGGAGGGAAAGTGGACTGTCACAGGCTGGCTTTGTTGTGGATCCTGAAGAGTGATGTCACCATTTATCGGGGGCTTAAATGAAAGACAAACTGATTGGTCCCCAGGTTCTCTAGATTTAGCAGTTGGGCTCAAGCCTAAGCATGAAGGACTTGCCCTCCTTGGCATCCAAGGGCCATCCAAGAGGCCTGGAAACCAGGGGCAATCAACCGAGCTCCTCTTTACTTCTGGGAGGAGTCAGTGCTGATGTTGACTACACAGAAGAGGTTTCCCTGCCCGTGCTCAGATGCCTACAGCACAGGTATTCCTCCCAGCCCTCTGAGGACCAGTCAGCTCAGACACAGCTCCGCATCCATCTGGGGGCAGCATTAGAAGTAGTTTCTGGCTCTGTGAATGCAGTCTCCTTAAATCTCATCTTCCGGACCCTAGAATCCATGGGGGAAAACAAGCCATACAAGTCTTGCAGATGAGAATGAAGGACCAAGGCTGCAGCTCAGGGCTGGAGAGATGGTTCATGGGGTGAAGGCACTTACTACCAATGCTACAGCTCATCCTGGCAGTTCCTCCTTGAAACCATGCTGCTGGGGACCAGTAGTGCATGTGTGGATTGCCGACATAGCGATAAACACTTCCTAAGGCACATGCAATGCCCATACTCACCCAACTACATCACACCCCTCACTGGGTTCCTTGTGCTAGCCCCGGGACCATCAGCTGTGTGACCCTGGACAAGTCATTCTAGTTCCCTGAACCCATTTCCTCAACTGGAAGATGAGCCAGCTGCCTACCTAGAAACATGAAACAAAAATGATGTGAATGTTCAACACAGCTTTATTCATAACAGCTAAAATTTGGAAGCAGCTTCAACGGCCATTGTCTGCCAAATGAAAAGCAAACTCTAATGCACCCCTACGATGGAACGCCACCCAGCCAGGCAAAGGAAGCCCTGATGCACAATCTCACAAGTTCTGTGAGAACTCCACACAGCAAAGCACACATCACATGGTCATCTTTACAGGAAATTCTTGAAAAGGCAAAAGTAGTGGCCTGAGGCTGGAAGGAGAAGGAGGGGCTGAGGAGAAGGCTCAGTAGATACAGAGTTTACCCCACAAACATGAGTGCCTGGGTTCGGAGCCCGACACCCACGGAAAGCTGGAAGTTACAGGGCTGGGCCTGCAATCCCAGCACCACTACAGGTGAGTAGGAGTGGAGGCAGAAGAACCCACTGGAAGCTCGTGGGCCAGCCAGCTTGGCAAAGGGAACAGTGAACAAAAAGATTGCCTCAAATAAGATGGAAGGTGAGAACCTGAAAGTTGTCCTCTGACCCCACGTGAGCCTGTACTTGCACACACGAACATACACGTCCGTGTGTACACCCACAAAGACGTGTACCATACCTGTGATAGTACAAGGGTGTGTATATCTGACACAACTGAATTGTACACAGTACTGGTGAATTTCGCTGCATGTAAAATACACTTCAAGGGTGGAGGAGACGTTGCAGTAGGCAAAGTGCTTGCCACACAAGCATGAAGACCTGAGTTCAGATTCTTGCACCCACATACAATGCCAGGTATGGTGACACATGCCTGCAACCCCAGCAATGGGCATGTGGAGACAGGAAGCTCGCTGGCTAGCTAGTTTAACCAAGTTGGAGATCTCAAGGTTCAATGAGACCCTGTCTTAAAAAAGATGGTGCCTTATACCTTTAATCCCAGCACTCAGGAGTCTGAGGGAGGAGAATCACTGTAAATTCAAGGATAGCCTGAGCCATTGAGTGAGTTCCAGGTCAGCCAGGGCTAGAGAGAAACTCTGCTTCAAAAAAACTCCAAACAAACCAGGCAGGGTGGTGCATTCCTTTAATCCCAGCACGAGGCAGAGGTAGAAGGATAGCCCTGAGACTACAGAGTGAGTTCTAGGTCAGCCTGGGCTAGAATGAGACCCTGCCTTAAAAAAACAAAACAAAAAACTCAAAACAATATGGCCAGAGACAACTGAGGACACCAGACACTGACCTCTGGCCTCTATATATACACACAAAATACACGTTAGTAAAGCTGAGTTCTCCAAACACAGAAAAGAGAAACACTGCCGGGATTAGGAGCTTTTTTGTGACAGAAACCTAACACAGGCTGGTTTTAGAAGCAATCCATTAGCTTATGTAATCAAGTTTGTCCAAGGGTTGGCATCAGGCATGGCTGGATCCAGGGGCTGACAGGGCACATCCTCTCCTGCTTTGCGGGCTCCAGCCTCGAGCACCTAACAAGCTGGCCACCAGCAACCCTAAGCTGACATCCTGTCAACGTAGCAACTCCCAAGGCAAAAGGACCCCCCCCCACACCCCTGGTTGCAAAAGTCCCACATGGGAGGCTCAGGACTATGTGCCTGGAACACAGGCCAGCCTTGAAAGCCAGCAGGTGGGACTGTCGCACCTGAACTCTGGCAATACGAAGTAGGGAAAAGGTGATCTCTGAAGATGGATCTTTAGAAATGAGGTCCATGGAAAGCCAAAAGTCTATCCATCTCTCTACCAACTTGGGGTAGTGCTGTAGCCCATTCCTCCTTCCAGACAGCGCTAATGGTTTAGTCACAAGGAATGGATCACACCTTGCTCAAGTCCAGGGCTGCTTTCCTGTGATGTCACAGGCTCTGCCTATCAGACATAGGGACAAAACAGGCTAGGCATGGAGGTACACACTTGTAATCCCAGCATTGTGGAGACAGAGGTAGAAAGGCTGTGAGTTTGAGGACAGCCTGGGCTATGTAGCAAGACTCAAAAAAAAAAAAAAAGGCGGGGGAGGAGGCTAGGAATATAGTTCAGTGGTAGAGCACTTCCCTAGTGTGTGCAAAGCCCTAGGTTCCAAGACTGAAACTCCAGGACCAAAAAATGAAAATAAAAACTAGCATCCAGTGCTTCCCAGCAGTCAGGACAACCAGAGAGCAGCTACTGGATGCCTTCCTCAGGACAGCTGGCAGACGAGGGAAGAGCTATGCTAAAGCCACTGGCCCTGGCCCAGCAGGAACCCTGCAGCTGTGGGAGTCTGGAGTTGAAACTCCCAAAGGAAGGGACACGACCGTGAGCCCTGGGCTTCAGCAGCCCAGACCTCAGGGAATCCGGGGTAGAGGCAAGGATCTCATCTCTTCAACGGAGCCACTGGCTCAACAGGGTTCAGTCAGGGCTGGAGGCCAGAGACTAGACTGTTGGAACGTTCATCCTTGCAGGAGCAGGGGCCAAAGGCACCATCCACCACGTGGAGGCCCAGACATCACCTCCCAGAGCTGTACTGGGCTACAGACCAGCTTCCCCCTCCAGTCACCAGCATTCCCTGATCAGGTGTCCTCCTGGAAGGGAAAGAGAGGCAGCAATGACATCATAGCCGAGAGCAGAATAGGCAAGAAAGCAGACATACTCCTACGGGGGCTCTTAAGCATATCACATAAGACAACAGGCCCAGAGTAGATGCAGGCCTTCCCTAGGTTCTCAGCTAAGTGACTGCTCTCATCAGACTGCAAAGGCTTGTGCTCAGAGCTCTGGTCTCAGCCGTGGCCAGCAGCTGGATTGCTACTGGAGCCAGGGTGTGTGGCCTATGGCAGCAGAGGACAATCTCCCAACCTTGCTCCATAGGACAAAGGCAAAAGGCCGGGGCAGATGCCACGCACTGTTTCCCACTGAGGTGCTGGCGGAGTCAGCCTGCACAGCCTTCCTGCTTTCTGGAAAGCAGGCTTCATGAATGCTATTGCCAAGAGTGTGCACTGTGCTGCAAAGGGCTGGATGGAGAGAAGGGCTCGAGCCAGACTGAGGAGGGAGTGGGTCTGTGCCAAGCTGGGAAGAAGTGGCCCAGCTCACTCACTCAGGGCCCTCCCCTACAAAGGAAGCCTGAGGGCCTGGCCCAGAGCCCAGGGGCTCCAGGAAAGCGGTGTTCTCAGCTCCCATCCTCATCCACCAAGTTCCAAGGCAGGCTGGCTATCCAGCTCTGCAGACCTGCTGGGGAACAACAGACCACTTCCTGGGGCTGACAGCACACCCACTGTTGGCTCCCTGTGCTGGTAACCTGCCTAGCAAGAACTGATCACTGCTGTGGGGCAGACACCCGCTCCATAGTGAGGGGCAGCTCTACCTCCTTTGATATCAGGTGTATGATACCAGGGTTCTCTTACTTTTTTTGAGGTAGGGTCTCACTCTAGCCCAGGCTAGCCTTAAATTCACTGAGATTGTCCTACCTCAGCTTTCCAAGTGCTGGGATTATAGGTGTGTGAACCACCACACCCAGCCACATCACAAGGTTCTTAGTACTAATTATGAGTCCCACTATCTTGGGGATCTGAATCTCAGCTCTGCCATATCCCTGCTGTGTCCTGTGATAGTCCCCTGATCTCAGCTGCTTTCTGTCTAAAAATCAGGATCAAAAGTCGACTGAGTATCAGGAAAGAAATGAAGGACTGCTAACTGCAAATGGTCCCCTCCTCAAAGTAGCTCTGTAGGCAAATCTGGAGGGACCCTCTGCCACTGTCACTTGTGGGCACACAGCCTGATGGCTCCTCTTGTCTGTTCAACAGAGTAGCCAAAGAATGCAAGAACCAACAACAAAAACCTGGGCTCCTCTCCACACTGCAATTCTGACCCACGTGCTTCTAGCAGGGCCCAGACACTGGCATCTAACACTCCCCAAATGATTCTTGTCGCAAGCAGGGTCAGGAAGCACTGCAGGGGTGGCCCGGCCATCAGTCAGGGGGTCATATTCTCACTGAGGGTTCCATCAATCCAGTACTGCTCCAACTCCCTCCAGCAGCTCGTTCCCCTTGGCAAAAAGAGATCTGGGCTCCTAAGGGCATAGTGCCATGGCTCACAGGGGGAGGGGCCTAGGTCTTGACGAGTCCCCATCCTGCCAGGTATGGTGGTACACGGCCGTAATCCCAGCACAAGCTACAGAGTGAGTTCCAGGTCAACCTGGGCTACAATAAGACAGATTCAAAATACAGACAGGGTGGGGCCAGAGGGAAAGAACAGCAGGAAGGCCAGGGCTTGTTAGCAGACATTTCCAGGCACTGACATTTATGAGCCTTTCTCTGCCTTCTGATGAATGCCTGACAGCATTTGAAAGCAATTTTTACTTTTTCAAATGATCTATCGTATTTGAAAGGTAATTCTTTCACACTTAGAGAAAAAGCAGTTTTATTCCTGATGGACTGCTTTAAAAATTAATGTATTGTCTTTTGCAAATGCTTTGGGGTAAAAACATGAACACAGGCAGAAACAAGGAGATTTGAGAGAGAAAAGTGCAGGGCAAAGGGGCTTCAGGTGCGAGGATATAGTTGATGCAAAGTTAGCAAAAGCCAGTAAAGCCCCTAGGGGCTGGTGGGACAGCTGTATCACCTTGGTCCCTCGTAAGTGTGAGGTCCTCATTCCACCAGGACCCTGCCCATCTCTTACTAGGAAGGGCCCAATCCCACCCGTGTTTAAACATTACCTTATTGCTGAACATTCTGGTGGGTAGCAAGCAGTGGAGACTTCTGAGCAAAGCCTTCTCCAATGGGTCTGGAGGCACAGTGGTGGCAGGATGGACAGAACCGAACCGGAGGGTCATTGGTGATTGAGGTCATGCGTCTGTCAAACACTTGGAACCATCTTGTTGGGTGCTGACTCCTGGGTGCCTTTCCTCTACTGCCTGAGAGACTGGGCAGCTCACTGCAGCAGACGCATGATGCTTGTTGCTCCATTCTGAAAAGCCTTGTCTGTCCACCTGAGGAAAAGCCACCAGCCCACACTCGGCTGGCAAGCAAGATGGTTGTTTTGAGATTGAGTGACATCTCTGTAGAGTGATAGTGGCATGTCGCAAGGTGGTTCCTATTTTAAAAAGGCATTTCTGGCCTGGTATGATGATGCCCACCTGTAATCCCAGCACTTGGGAGGTGGAGGCAAGAGGATTGCAAGTTCAAAGTTATCCTCAGCTACACAGCAAGTTTGAAGCAACCCAGGGCTACATGAGACCCTATTTGAAAAAAGAAAATCACACATGAATGCATAGGCATTTCTGTCTCATGGCTGCCCCACCTGCAGCAGGATCACCCTCCTCCCTAAGATAAGGTCTCACTTCAAACTATCTGTAGGTTGGAACACCTGTTGAGCGTAGAGGAGATTCCTGAAAGTCAAAGAGAGATGGAAAATGTCCAGACAAGACATTAGCAAGCTCCGGTCACAACAGTGAAGAATGTCCCAGATCAATGCAACCATTTTCAAACCAGCCAGACCACTGACTTGCCTTTATTTAAAAAGAAAACAATGTGAGTTCCTGCCTAGGTGTCTGCTCCCCTCCCTCCTGTGCCAACCTCTCAAGAAAGGCTGGAAGGTGAGGGCAGCCAGGCCTCTAATCTAGCACTCCAGGAGCTGAGTCAAGGTTAATCTGGGCTATAGAGTGAGTGAGGCCTTGCCTCAATAAAACAAAAAAGGGCTGGAGAGATGGCTTAGCAGTGAAGGTGCCTGCCTGGGTTCGAGTCCCCAGCATCCATGTGAGGCCAGATGCACCAAGTGGTGCATGCATCTGGAGTTCATTTGCAGCAGCTGGAGGCCCTGACATGCCCATTGTCTCTCTTCTCTCTCAGCTTGCAATAAATAAAAATATTTAAAATTTAAAGTTTTTTTAAAATGAAGGGAGGAGGAGCACTACCACTGCTGTAAGGTAATCTTTCCTCCTACACAAGAACCAAGGAAACCCTAGACTCTAATGTACACAGGACTGTCCCCACACCCAGCCTTCCCTATCCTCACTCCTCAAAACCATCCCCCAAAAGATAACAAATGAAAATATATGCAAACAAATGTGTGGACCAAATTAGTTGATTCAACAACCAGCAAGTCTCCATTCCCTCTGGATTCCAGGAATACATAACAATTTGACCCCAGGAAGTCTACCGTCCCGAAGACAGGTGGTCGAAGGGACAGCCCGATGCACACTGCAAGAACAATAAGGATTTTTAGGGGCATTATGACTGAGTCAAAAAAACACAGCTGCCCCTGAAAGTCCCTCATTTTTCTTGCTGTCCTTGAACACTCTCCAAGTGAGTAGCCAGGCGGTCATCCATTGAGCTCAGGTGAGGTAAATGTCCCCTTGGCCAACACTGGCCCACTTCCCCCACAAGGAGCTGTGGCAGGTGGTATGGCCCCAGAGTCTCACGATGGTCTCCATACTTGGCCTGACCAGCAGCAGGCCTCCCTGCCCTCCTGTAGCATACCCAGGAATGACCACCCTTCATTCCATCTAGAGCCAATAAACCCAGTCGGTAGGTGCCTTCTGCCACAGGGAGCTGTGGGCTAGAAATAAGTCATGTGGCCTTCTCCCAGGTGGGGCAGGGGCCTACCTGGGAGTGACGAGGGTCTCTGGCCTGGTGTGGCTTGAGGCAATTGGCCCAGGTCAGAAGCCTGGGGATGGTGCTGTTCCCACTGTCCCCAGCCCCATAGAGGAGCAGCACATCTAACCCTATGCGAGACACCCTTCGGTCCAGATGACGGGCACTTGGAGTCTAGCCTGCTTCTCTCTCCAAGTTCTGGCTTGGATTACCCTGCACAAGGGGCCTGGAAGGAGCTAAACTCCCACTGCACTCGCTCCCATTTCGCAGGAACCTAGTGAATATGTGGTACAGGCCTGTAATCCCAGCACTCAGGTGGCGGAGGTAGGACGATCAGAAGTTCAAAGTCAGCCTGGGCTACATGCGACCTGCCTCAAACAAAACAAGACAGGAGAGGACTTCTGCTCTGTCACTGGACCCAGAGGCACTGTTGGTGAAAGGCACATAGTCACAGGTCCTCTTACTGTAGTGGACAGCAGCTGCCACCTGAGACACATGCAGCAGTGTGTGCCTGTTACAGGATTGCTTCTTAAACTTGAACAAGCCCTTAGCCGGGCATGGTGGCGCACGCCTTTAATCCCAGCACTCGGGAGGCAGAGGTAGGAGGATCACCGTCAGTTCAAGGCCACCCTGAGACTACATAGTGAATTCCAGGTCAGCCTGGGCTAGAGCGAGACCCTACCTTGAAGAAAAAAAAAAAAAAAAAAAACCCATCTAGCCCTCAGCCTTCCCTGAGCCACCTTTCCTATACAGGCCAGAGTTTTGGGGGGGCCTGAACAAGAAGGCATGTACACCCCAGGCCCTTTGACTAAAATAATGGGCAACAAAGACGTTGTTTGCAGAATTCTGGAATATCCCTTAAATTTTTACGTTTAAACCAACAAATTGCAAACTTTGAAAAAATGGTGGGGGACAGTGACTGATTTGCCCCCCCTTGTATGAAGGGGGGCTTTTAGAACCAAAATCTTGTTTAAGATCCTCCTTAACAGAAAGATTTCTGTGGAATAAATAAAATATTTTTTTAAAAAAAGGCTGGAGAGATGACTCAGCGGTTAAGGCACTTGCCTCCAGTGCTTAAGGCCCAGGGTTCAATTTCCCAGGACCCACATAAGCCTGCCCCACAAGGTGGTGGCCCTGGCTCGTTCTCTCTCTCTCTCTCTTTCTCTCTCTCTCTCTGCTTGAAAATGAATAAAATATTTTTAAAAAAGAAAAGAAAGATTTCTGCGGGTCCCCAAGCAGACTCCCAACACCAAGGCCCATTACAAAAAAGACCCCAGCAGGCTCCTCTCCACAGACCCTAGTCTTTCACCGAATGCCACACATCAACAGGTCACTGGCTCCCTGGTGCCAGGCCACTCCACCGCAAAGCTTCCATCTGTACCATTGGCCACAGGGAGGCTGCCTTGCCCACCTCAGCACAGGCTCCACTGGTGCCTGATCATGGGGGTCTCCGTGTGTGCAGGCCACTCAGCCTCTCAAACACGATGGCTCCCAGAGACCCAAGGCCACTCGCTAAGTGACCACATGCAAATGACTTCTCAGCCATTTTTCAATCTGTCAATAGGAACAGAACAGCTGCCTCTACAGGGTGATATGATAATAGAAGGAAAGAGGGTCTGGCAGGCTCAACAAGAGTATATTCTCCTCTATGCCAAGAGCAGGGGCTGGCCCAGGGGTCAGGTGTGCCTCACTGCACCTGACCACTGATAATGTACCTTCCCCAGGCTGAGAGAAGCAAGCCTGACTCCAGCCCCAGGCCTCCCAACGGTACCTGTCAGCTGCCTGGAACTTCCTGCCTAAACCAAGACCACAGCCATGTATTCTCCACCAGCAGCTCAAACTCCAGTGGTCCCTGCACACCAGATGAGTCACTTGTACCTGTCACACCTGGGACCGTGACCACATCCTGCTTTGTCTGCTGAGCAATTCATCCCCCCAGTCTCCCTGGGCCACCTGCTGCGCCCCTATGGAACAGGCATCGCCAGCTTCTCACAGGTCATGCGAGCTACTTCAATCCTGTATGTTGGGGTCTGCCTGTCTCACGGGTTGTCAAGAAGACCATAAACGTATGTGTGTACAAGTCTTAGAACTGTGCCAGGCTGGCCTGAAATGGGTCAGTGAAAACAGCCGTCATCTCCATCCCTTTTTTTTTTTCTCTTTTTTTCTTTTGTTCTTATCTTTTCATCTCCATCCCTTGCTCTGTGCTTCAAGACTCAGCTCACCTTTTCTGGGTGACTGTTTGTGACCAAGTCCCTCCCTGGGCTATTATAACTCATTCTTTTTCTCTCCCACCCTCGCAACACGCATCCTCTTAGCCTACTTCACCAGAACACAGGCCCAGGAGCAACCACTTCACCAACTAATGAATCAGTGCTGATTCAGGGCCCCCAGATGGCTACCAAGATCCCTGGAATCTGCATTGGCAACAGAATCCTCTTGTGATTCTTGGGGACACCCATAAGTGAGAACTACTGTGGGGCACATCTTACTACCATGGTTCAAGGAGTGGTTGGCTTAGGTGCTCAAAAACAGAGGCAAGGTCAGGATGGTTACTCCTGGCAGTGGTCAGAGGACCACCTCCCACTGTGCTAGTTATGGGAAGATGATCCCTTTCAACCTGGCTTTGCCACCAAATGTCCACCACCTAGCCCAGTTATACCAGCCCCATCTGAATCCCCACTCTGTGCCAAGCCCGTATTGGGCACAGGTTCATGACTGAGTTAGGCAGTGCCTTTCTTCTGGGGCTAACAAGCCACCAAAGCTTACAAGGGAGCTGTAGGGAGAGGAGGCTCCCCTAAAACAGTCAGCAACCTACAAAGCCATGATAGAAGAAAGCCAACTAGATATCAGCCCTTGTTTGGAATGTACTTTAGAAAGAAGCTATGTTCCAGCACCCTGGCTGGGAAGAAGGTGGTTGGGGCAGAGGGCACCAGTGCTAAAGTGTCTTATGGGGGAACCTCCCCTACAGAAAAAAGCCACTGGGGCAGGGGCTGGCCCTAGAGTTGGCAGAAGCCAGGCTTGTGGGTCAGGGGCTGACTGCCTGCAAGGTCCTGCCCTCCTTCCAGACACCCCCCTAGCCAGCCAACTGTGGAGTTGGGGCCAGAGAGCTCAGGTGAATTTTAGCCTGGGCTATAATGGAAAGCCTTCTTGGCCTCACTGGCCTGACCTTCCCCTGTTGGATGTTCTGACCTGCAATAAACAAGCCAGCTCTGAAAGTCATCCATCAGAGTTGCTGGCTTTGTAATAACCAATCTCTCTCTGCCAGAAATTCTTTTGGTAAGAACACTGGCTCTCAGCCAGGCGTGGTGGTGCACACCTTTAATCCCAGCACTCAGGAGGCAGAGGTAGGAGGATCACCGTGAGTTCAAGGCCACCTTGAGACTACATAGTGAATTCCAGGTCAGCCTGGGCTAGAGCGAGACCCTACCTCGAAAAACCAAAAAAAAAAAAAAAAAAAGAACACTGGCTCTCAGCCCCTTGTCTTCCCCATTCCCCATAGCCTCTTGCTGAGACTGGACTTCCCTAGCACCACAAATACTTACGCCTGCTCTCAAGACCAACACAGAGAAGGCAGTACCTTCCTTCCATCCATCCATGCTTCCAGACCATCGGGAGCCAAGGCAAAGGACAGGTCCAACAATGAGAGTGACATCTCATTAGCAGAAATTCCACTTAGGGTGGAAACAAGCCAAGCTGACCCAGGGAGGCAGCATGTCTACAGGGAAGAGAGGTGCATGTTTTAGGATGCACACACACACAGTTGGCAAACTGGCCAATCGGCCAAATCTGTAAGCATACCTACAGTGCTTGCCTAACATACACAAAGATCCCCAGCCCAGAGGACCACAAGTTCAAGGTCTTCTTCAGTTACATAGTGGGTTCAAGACCAGCCTGGGATACATGACACCCTGACTCAAAAAAACAAAACAAATAGACATACTCACTGATGCACTATGGCCACTGTCGGGCTCCAATGACACCACAGAATAGGAGTTCCTTGACTTACAATGGGGCTATATACTGATAATTAAAAATACCATACACTGCAATTGCATGTGCTACACCGAATCCACGGAACATCCTCAGCAACACAGCTTTCTGCAGAGGGGCGTTTCCCGTTGAGAACATGGGGCTGTCTGCGAGCTATAACTCCCTGCTGCTGTCCAACGTTATGAGAGGGGCTCATACTGTACAAGGCTAGCCCAGGAAACTCTGAGTACAATCTCTATTAAATACTTACCACTGAGCTGGGGATGTAGGCAATGCCCTGGTTTGGATCACACACATACTATGTACTATTTTCACTTATTTTGTAAGGTCAAAACTCTTTTAAGTTGGGGGCTAAGAAGATGGCTCAGTAGTTCAAGGTGCTTGCTTTCAAACCCTGCCAACCCGGATTCAATTCCCAAGCCACCCACGTAAGCTGGACGCAAAAAGTGGTACAAACATCTAGTGTCCGTTTGCAGTAGCAAGAAGCCCTGGTGCACGAATACACATGTACAGATTAAATTATAAACTGGATATGGTGGCGCGTGCCTTTAATCCCAGCACTCGGGAGGCAAAGGTAGGAGGATCACTGTTGAGTTCAAGGCCACCCTGAGACTACAGAATGAGTTCTGGGTCAGCCTGAGCTAGAGTGAGACCCTACCTCAAAAAAACAAAAAAAATAAAAATTTTTAAAAATTATAAGCTGAACCATTCTAACTCAGGAACTGTCTGTAGTGGCAAGACATGGCACACAAATAATTTGCTATTTGGGCCTTTACAGAAAAAGTAAGCACCAGGCTCTGGGCAAACATCAACCAGAGCCTGCTGAGTCCTTAAGGCCTAGCAACAAAGGGGCTTGGAGGGCCTCGGGGCAGCTCAGGCTCCAGCACTGGTAGACGTATGGCTATGTGGGCAATTTGCCTGCAGACACACGGGCTGGTTGGCTCTCACTATAGCCAGAGATGAGCCCTAGAAAGCTGGACTCTGCCCTGTCTCTGGGCACACAGCTGCTGTCACCTTCATTAAGTGGATGCTACCACAGGGCCACAATCTCTCTCTTCTCTCCTCCTCCTCTCTCTCTCTCTCTCTCTCTCTCTCTCTCTCTCTCTCTCGACTCTGAGGCCAGATGTGCTTTGGAATGTTCCAGGGTTTTAGAAGGGGGATGTGGTACCTATACTATATATTATGCAACACCCCAGTGGGACAGCACCTGTAATCAAATGCATTAATATCCCTGCAGTAAAATCCAGGACTCTTCACAGTCCCCAGGAAAAATCCAGGCTCCAAGAGTCTCTGGTCAGTTTGGGTCAGGTTTCCCGCATTTAGTTCAGGGTTCTTCAGTGTAGGCCTGCAACACCAGCAGTTACAGCACACGGACACTTTCTCAACTTCATGCCCCTGGCCTTGGTTAAACAGCACCCTGACCCTGACCCTGGCCAGATGGTTCTCGCTGCCACAGAGCACAAGATAGTACACAGACTGAATTCGCACAAATGTTATTGCTGAAAAGTGGATAAAGTAGTATTTAATGCTTTTCTGACTGAAGAGTCAAGAGAAGCTGATAGAAAATAATCGTTTTCCACCTGTTTGCTCAGGTCAAGGACCATAAACTGTTGAACAATCCAGGATTTTTATTCCTTATATATTTCCTCAGTCTCCCTATGGCCAAAGTTCCATTTGGAAATCTAAAATAATATCTCATCACAACTTCCTAACAGCTAATTAGAAAGAAAAATGTACTAATTGGATAGTCTGGTTTCAGATGTTCTAATTATATTCCTGGGGGAGGGGGGTATAATAGTATATATAATGTAATAGCACTTCTTCCAAAAGTGTAAAACATCCAGAAAGCCTAAAGTTCAAGGAGATTTGTACAGTTATTTCAATACACACCCTCTATACACTGATGAACCATTCCCTAGAAAACGCACAGCTCCTCTGCTATACAGGAGGTTCAGAGAGATGGCAGGGATCTCTCCCACCAGATGTTCTGCAATTAAATGGATCGCCCTCCCCGCTTTTAATGCAACACAGTTTCAGCATTCTGAAATGTCATGCCCTCTGTTTCTTAAATGACAACTCCTACAAAAGACTACCAGCAATTTCCTCATCACCCAAGATTTCTAAACCCTGAATTGGGAAAGAAGTTCTTGATTCCATTGGTGATTTCTACCTCACCCTGGCACTGAGCAGATTTCTGGGAGTGATTTTACTCTGTGATTGAGAAATGCCTCGGGCCTGGCGGAGGAGAGTTCTGGGGACAAGATGGCAAAAAAGAGGGGGATGGGAGATGCTACACAGGAGCACATGCCTCTCCAAACACCACACACCTGGTAGAGATGCCCACTCAATGCCAGTAGGGGCCTCACACACTCATTGGGCAAGCCCAGAGCTGCTGGGGACTCTGGCTATATTTAGTTTAGGCTGACTGCTGATGCCACCTGCTAAGAGCAGTGCCTGTTACAGTGTGGTGGAGACCCACTAGGGCATTGTGGGAAGGTCACAGGAACCCTCTCTGGCCCTCTACAGGACCCCTGCTGCCCATCTAAACGAATGCAAACAGGGCAGAGACCATGCACTGCCGGGTCCTCAGCACTGGCCACCCAGAGCAGCCAGAATGACAATGCTAAACCAGGCGCCTGGCTTTCACTTTCTGGGATTTGTTCCTGGATCACCTTTCACCCTGAAGGGAGGAAAGGTCTTCCGAAGGCCAAGAGCGAAAATTCTCAAGAATTCAAATATGTTCCTTGTCATTTTTTTTTTTAGGACACTTTTCCTCTGAAGATGGTAACAGGCTTTGGTGAAAATCCCAAGTACGTAACTTCAGTCCCCTGGGCTGCTGGCGTCTAATATGATTACACATCTAAATGCAATAAACGGAGCAAAGTGGTATTATTTTTCTGGGAAAAACCAACATCATAAAAGGGTCTTTATTGAATCAGGGGCCCGTGAACTGTTCTCTTGCCTAATTATGGCTCCCAAGTGAACAAGGCTGGGTTTCCAGGCAGGGCTCCTTACAAGTCTCCGGCCCAGAGAGCAACAGGATATTTGTCACAACTTGTCTAATTACAACAAAATCCACCAAGAGGACGGACAGGGAGCGTGCCAGGAGAGGTTGGCAGCAGGCCCCTCCCCCACTCATGCTGTGACATGGGGGGGGGGAGAGGGAACGTCTCCCCAGCTAATTCTATTTTCGGAGGCTGCCCCTGCTCCATTCCTGCCTCTTACATTCAAAGTCAGGATCCTGGACCCTGCCCCTTTCCAGGGTCAAAGCTCAAGTGGTTTTCCAGCACCCCAGCTCTGCCCCCCTCGAAGCTCATCTCTATAGAAAAGGCCCTTTGTGAAAATGTGATCTTTTGCCAGATGTTTCAACATCCACAATTTGGCCAAGGTTAGCTCAGCATGCACACTCTCAGACCTGGGCAAAGAGGAACACGCACTTGCTGCCATTAGGGCAGGAGAGTGAGTGGGTGTACCTACCGTGGGGAGGATCACGCCCACCCCAGCCAGCAGGGACCCATTCCTCCAGGTACTCTGGAGACTCACATTTGGCTTATACTTAAATCCTAGTCTCTGTTTAATCACTCCCAAACTTCCAGAGTGAAGACTTTCTTCCTTTAAATCTGTCCCTGCCCTCATGTGCTGACGCTCCCAGCAGCAAGCTCAGCAGAAAGGGATCCAAGAGAGCCACGCTCCCCTCCCACGAGCTGTTCCCTCTGACATGATCCCATGAACCTGCCCCTGGAAAAGTAGGCGCTTCTCACACCCCTGCCCTCCCAAGCCATTCCAGGCAAATCTCCCTGAAGAAGCAGGAACACCTCCGCCCTGGCAAGGCTTGCCTTTCTTCCAGAGTTTTCGTCCCAGATAGCAAGCCAGCAAGCAGGCTTGCCAGCCTCGGGTTGAACTGCCCTGACCTCACCGAGGTTTGTTCATTTTGCCCCACAGGCTCGGGGTGCACTCTGGTATCATTTGGGAAGTTACCATGGCCCAGCGCCTCCACTTTGTGCTTTGTGCTTCCTTCCCGTGGGCATTTTTGCTCATTTCTTACAATGGCCTGCGAAGTGAGTTTGTCTCATCAGGGAGGGAAGCAACCCAGCCAGTCTCCAGGATGGCCGGGCTTCCGACTCTCAAGTCAGTGCCTTCACCCCTCCCCCAATCCCATCTTCAGCAGAAAAGCATTTTCTCTAGCCTTCTAGAAAGCTGGGTGCTATCAGTAAATTAAGTGCAATGCCCTTTCTTTTCCCAAGGGTGGGAAGGGAAAGGCAGAGTGTTACTTTTATAGGTTGCTTAGAAGTCTAGAATTTAAGCCTCTATCACCAAGAAAGAGAAGCCAGTGTTAGCTAGTCCTTGAACTCAACACCCCCCACCCCAGGGCAGAAATCCAGCGTGAGGAAGATGGTTTCATGAGCATGAACCACAAAGTCTTCTAGCCCGATCCAAATTTCACAGCTGCACATCTCTGAATTCTTCCCACACCCCTCCCGCTTCTGCACACAGGAGCTCCCGCTCCGTTCCCCTGTGCCCTGCCAGAACTCTTAGGAGTGCTGAGGGCACAAGGGTAGGTATGCCTGCTGGCAGAGGTGGCACTTGCAGGCCCCAGGGTGACAGAGCTGAGATTAAAATCACAGTTCTTTCCACAGGGCACCTTCCTCTTCAGCCGTCCTGGGCAGCCTACACAGGGGTCTGGCCACAAAGTGATTTCAAAATTCCCTAGTTCCCCAGACCATGCCAAAAGAAGAGAGAGAGGGAGGGAGGGAGGGAGGACCGAGGTGGGTGAGAAGCCATCTGCCTGTCCTGTGCCCTGCCCAGAGCCAGTTAAGGCAATTAAAGAGTGAAGCTCTAAAGAAGATAGATGGTGGTTAATCCCTACCTCCCCTTTTCTTCAGAATTCTAAATAAAAACATTACTGAGCCATAAGAGTACAAGCTTATGAAATTCTCGTCTTTTCCATCTGATGACTGCTCTCAGAATTTTTTGACTATCAAATTATTCTGCCCTCCCCAGTCCCTACCCCCACCCCAAGAGTATGCTGAACTTGCCATTAAACGAGCCAGTCCACCACCATAGCAGCTGAAATGCCTTTCCGTGGACCTTTCATGAATTGTTCGTGGGTCAGAAGTGGAGGAGTCTTTGAGCTGGCCGCGTTGCAGAGCAGATGTGCAAGTTAGCCACATCTGCCAGCCAGGGTTCCTTTAAGGTCTGTACTGGCTCATCCAGATCTACCCACCTCCTATGCTAGAGCTCTGGCTTGCTGGCTCCCAACCTGGGCACTGCACCTAGGAGGCCACTCTAAGACCCTTCCCCTTCGGTCTCAGCCTCAGCTCAACACCTCATCTGCTCCCAGGGCTGGGGGAAAAGCCAGGAAGGAGAGTAAGAAACAGGCCAGCTTGCTCACAGATATCACCCCAGCTTTGGTCTGGTCCAGTCCTTGGCACAAAGGAGGCAGTCATGAAAAACCAAAAGAAACAGCTTTTGCTAGATCTTCACTGCTACGCCTGACTGCTTCTCTGAGCTTGAACTCAAAAAAAAGTGTAACTTTCCTGGCTCGAGAGACAGTTTAGTGGCTAAGGCACTTGCCTGCAAAGCCTAATGACCCAGGTTCAATTCCCTAATGCCCATGCAAAGCCAGTTCACAAAGAGGCACATGGGTCTGGAGTTCATTTGTAGTGGCTGGAGGCCCTGGTGCACCCATACTCTCACTCTGTCTGCCTCTTTCTGTCTATCTCTCAAATAAATATTTTTTAAAGGAGGGGGTCTGAGGAGATGGCTCAGTGGTTAAAGGTGCTTGCTTATAAAGCCTGTTGGAATTGGATCCTCTCCAGCATCCATATAAAACCAATGTCAACTAGTCCATGCATCTGTGATCCCGGCCTGCCTATGACAATAGGAGGCCAAGTCAGAATGGAAAGCTTGAGGAGTTTCCTTTGCAGTGGCAAGAGACCCTGTGTCAAGGAGAGCGAACAAAAAGCAAAGAGACGTAGATATGCGGAGGTTGTCTTCTGACCTCCCCATACTCCCCCCGCCACACACACACAAAAAAAGTACTAAGACCCAGACAGGCAAAGAGCTCCCCATGTTACCCCACCTTTGGATTAGGAAGCCACTGCACATGGAGGGTTAAATAACTTGCCCAAGGCCATATGCCAGCTAACAACAGTCAGCCTTGCCAGACCCTGAAGCCCGAGGTCTCAATTACAGGGCACCCTTCTCAACCACATGCATGCATACAGAAGGCAGTTTCCATGTGTGTATGTGTGGAATACCCATGGAGATCTGCCAGGCTGTGCCGGGCACTGTATACACATTTTTCCTTTAAGCCTCACCACACCCTCATAAGGCAGGTACAAACCTCATTTCACAGGAGAGAAATAGAGACAAGACCACTCAGCTGGCAGGAAAGTCAGAACTGGAGCCCCCCCACCACCATGTGTGGACCTACAATGCACTTTGGAGGCCTTCACCGGAGTGCTTCCAGAGAGAACAAAATGATCCTTCCTTTCTGAGAAAACTTTCAGGATGAGGAGTGCTGTACTCTTGCACAGAACTGACACCAAATATTTACCAGCTTACTGGCCGGGGAGGCGGTGGACTCCACAAAGTAGGGAGGACCAAGCGGTTGCTAGACAAGGCAGTCGGTAGAATCTCCCTGTCCTGGAAGATTCAGACATCTTAACTTTGGGCAGTGAAGGGGAGACCTGAAGAAGCTCAGAGGCCAAGCAAGGACAGCCACCAATGAAACCCAGAGGGCATTTCTAAGTATCAGAACTCCCCAGGTTGCCAGGACTTGGAGGCACTAGAGGATCAGTTTCTCCCGGTGTCTTCTATACCATTCTTTTCCTGCCTGGCAAAAATTGTGCTCTAATCTTGAATAGGTTAGAATTTTATTAAAAAAAAAAAAAGCTAGAAGAGCGAGGTTAATTATTCACCAAGCTGCAATTTACTTAAGAGGTGAGAATGAAAGTTTCCTCCTGTAGGCAGGACCTGAGTCCATCCCGAGTCTCCCTGGAGATCTGGTTAAAATCCTTCCTCTCTGACTAGCTTCCCACCTTACATTAGATGCTTCCTGAAGCAGGCTCAGTGTCATCAACCTAGCATTCCAGCCACTTCCCCTCCAGATCTGGAGATCTCTTATCTTGGACGAGAGTTGAAGAGGAGTGAGGGTGGGGATGGGGCTGGGGCCAGGAAGGTTCAAAAGGGACCAGCAGAATCCTAAAGCCTCAACTAAAACACAACTCCTAGGAGAAGCAGGCTTAAATCCAAGCAGAAACCAGCTGCTGGAGGCCAGGTTAGCCCAGCCCCTGGCCTAGCTGAGTCAATCTTTTCTCAAAGGAAAAAAACTCAAGAAGGAAAAATGTAATCATTCACTTCCCCTGAAGAAATAAAACACCATGTCATTTCCTAAAAGTCCCTAAAATCCTGGCTGACACAGGACATGGCCTGGAAGAAAACTGCAGGTCACTGGGACCAGACCAGGTATGCCACATGCATGGCTCCTTATTCAAGTGACTTATGTTCCACCACAATCCCCAGGCCTGTCCTCTCCAAGGTGGATGCCAAACAGCCAGTCTGGCATGCTTCTCTGCATCTCATTGCTCCAGCCCACTTCAGTGGATGTTTTATGACCACGAAATACTATGGAGATTTCCACTTCACTGACTTTTCTGATACTGATCCCCGGGGCTGCGAGAAGCATCGGTTCAAAGGGAGAACTTTGTTTTCCCAACCTGATTCAGTGCCCCAAAGAGAACATTTTTCTTAATTAGGAACAAGGCCTCCAGTTGAAGCTCCCCACAGTTCCACTCCTCAACAATTTTGTCTCAAAATGGAATTTGTTTAAGATGCCTGGTCAAAGAAACTCTTTTTCCCATACTTCAGCCATCCCTACATTCCACCAACAAGAACCTGCAGGACAATGCTCGCATGAACCAAGTCGAGCTATGGCCCTTGCTGGGGCTCTCAGGCCCAAACCTACTTAAAGTGACCCCCCAAAGCTGACTGTCCCTCACATCTGCCGTCCTACCCTTTGTTCCCATGTCTACAAACCACCAAAGCAGCGGCAGGGAGAGCCGAGCGGCTCCTCCAGGGCCTGCTCTGCGCATAGCCCACAGAACGCAGAGCCAGTGAAAAGTGCCTCTTTTATGGTTCTTTTCACAGCTCTCCAAGCGGTGGGCAAACCTGGCCATGCCGGGTTCCCCTTCTCCCTCCTCCAAGCTTCCAGAAACCTCTCCTATTTCCTAATGCCAGCAAAAAGGGGGCCAAAGGTACCCTATTCTGTCAACTTGCCCTTCACACAGTTACGCTCATCTCACTGCGTGTTCCCAAATGTTTTCCAAGACTCTTGCTGCCACGATGGCCACAACAGGACACAAAATGACAGTGTGCCAAATTCAAGAACCTGAAGTTTCAGGGGTCTGGTGGTTTTTTTTTTTTGGGGGGGGGGTACTAAAAAGAAAACTTACAAAAGGAATAGAGAGTTTAAGGACGATTTCAGCATAAAACTTGATGAGGGCTGGTTATATGCCTGTCAGCATGTCAAGGAACAAAAGACCAGTTACAGATATCCACAAATTTTAAAGCAGAAATTTTAAAGGATTTTTAAAAATATCTTTAAAGAAACCGGGACTCTGACGACCACAGGAGCTAAAACCTCTACATCCGGACCCTCTGCTCAGGAGCCAGTCTGGATAGTCTGGCTCCGTCCTCCCCACCCCCCAAGCTCAAGGTTGCGGGCCGGGAAAGCCCAGCCAGGCCACGCCGTCCAAGTATCCAGCCTCGGGAGGGCGTCGACTCACGCTTCCAAGTGCTTCGCAGTTTCCCCGCGGGAGCGCAGGGATGCCCGCGTCCGCGCAGAGCCCGCAGAGGGCACGGACCGGGGCGCACGCGAGCGACGCCGAAGGACGCGGGGCTTGGGGCGGCCAGAGCGTGGTGGTGATGCCGGTCCTGGGGACCGAAGACTGGGACTTTGTAGGCCAGTTGAATCACAGCCTCATCTCGCCCGCAAAGACCCAGCCCTCAGCTCCCGTCTAGCTCGGAGTTAGGGGTGCGGCGCGTCCCCGCGACGGGCTGCCCCGGGGCGGGGTCCCGCCGCCACCTGCCCCGCCCGACCTCGCGGCGACACCGGCCCGGGCCGAAGGACCGCGGCGGGCTGGCGGGAGGTGCGGGGAAGCCAGACACCCCCGGAAGCGTTCCCAGCCCACCCGCGCGCGAGTTCCCCGCGGAGAAACTTCCGCGCGCCCGCGCCGCGCCCGCAGAGGCCCAGCCGCGCGCCGCGGGTTACCTGTGCTCAGCCCGGCGGCGCGGGGAGCGAGGCGCGGGCACCTCCGCCGCGGCCCGCGTCCTCCCGCCCCGCCGCCCCGCCGCCCCGCACCGGGGTCCTGCTCCCCGACGTTCCCGGAGCTCCGTGCGCGCCGGGCCTGCGGCTGCGGCCTCGCTCGACCCGCCGGGACCCGGGGCGTGGGGCCCGCGGCCGCTGCGGGGGCAGGAGCGGGGTGGCGAGACCCCTCGAAAGTTGGGGGCTCCTCCTCTCGCTCGCGCGCTCGGCGCGAGCTGGCTCCACGTGCCGGTGACACATCGGGAAGGCTGCGCGCCCCGCGGCTCCCCGCGGGCGGACACGACCGGCGCCCGCCCGCACCGCCTCCCGGAGCCAAGCGGGCGGACGGCGCCCCGCCCCGGCCCGCCCCTCGCCCGCCCCTCGCCGGCACCGCCCCCGGCCGCGACGCCCGCTCCAGCCCGCGGCCCCGGCGGAGGACACCCGCGCGCGGCGGGGGCGCGGGAACGTCCCCTCTGCAGAGCCGCCCGCGCCTCCGCGGGGATCGGGTCTGGACGCCGGCGGCCCGACTCGACAGTCTCGAGTGCCTTCCTCCCGCTCACGCAGCCCTGCCTTCCCGCCCCGCAAGCCCCAGTAATTTTCCCTTTTCCTCCTTTGACCCGTCCGTGCCGCAGCCGAGCGCTTCGTCCCGCGAAGAGCTGCGCCGAGGAGCCCTCTGCCGGCCGCTCGGCTCCCCGCAGCCCAGCCCGCCTCGACTTCCCCGTTTGCGACTCAACCACTTCGTGGAGAGAGCTTCAGGGGCCAACCGAGATGATGACAGATTTAATTGTAAAGCTGCTCGGAAATCTGCGCTCCTTTGGAGGGGGGCTGTGGGGAGACTTTCCAAAGACTGGAGAGGTGGCTTAGCAGTTAAAGGCATTTGCTTGCAAAGCCTGACAGCCCTGGTTCGATAGTCCACTACTCACGTAAAGCCAGATGCATAAAGTGGAGCATACATCTGGAGTTCGTTTGCAGTGGCAACAGGCCCTGGAGCACCCATTACCTCTCTCCCTCTCAAGTAAATAAAATGTATTTTTTGAAAGGGGGCTGGAGAGCCGGTGTGGTGGCGCACGCCTTTAATCCCAGCACTCGGGAGGCAGAGGTAGGAGGATCGCCGTGAATTCAAGGCCAGCCAGAGACTACCTAGTGAATTCCAGGTCAGCCTGGGTTAGAGTGAGACCCTACCTCGAAAAAAAAAGGGGGGGCTGGAGAGATGGCACTTGCCTACAAACATAACTCGCTCTCGGGTACCTTAAAGCCAGATGCACAAGATGGCGCATGCATCTGGAGTTCGTTTGCAGTGGCTGGAGGCCCTGGTGCGCCCATTCTCTTGCTCTCTCCTTGAAGAAAAAAAAAGAAGAAGAAGAGGGTCGAATGTCAGTGGAATCCCCAATGATGGGGACCAGGCCTGCTTCCTTCCTTTCCCCTCACCCCGCAGCCAGCACATGGGTGTTCTTCTGGGGCCGGTCTGAGCCACCCATCAGCCCCTGCCAAAACACCCAAACTCAAATCGGCCGTGTTTCCAGGGCCAGTGGAAGAGAAGGAAATGGAGAAGCCCAAATCTTCCCCTCTTCCCCGGCCCACGAGCCTAAATCCTCCTGCACTCCTGCGGTGGAGGCCGATGCTCGCGGGAGAGCAGCTCTTGGAGGGCTGCCCTGGCCTCTGTAAGCCCCGTTTTGTGGAGGCCCAGCAAGAAAGAGGGGGACACTCCGACAGAACTGGTGCTCCTGAGTTGGAGGGGGCTCTTTCCCCTTTCATTGCTCGCTCCAAATCTGACAAACCCTTTGGATGTGTGAAACCCAGGAGTCGGAGTCCTGGGGGGATGAAAGGGCAGGGATGTAATGGGTTTACCCAGGCGCCATCAGAGAAGCCCTGGAAAGATTAAGATTTGCTCCCTGGGCCTGAAATCTCCCCGCTACCCCCTGACCACATCAAAGGACACGGCCGTGGGGGGCGCCTTAATCCCATCAATGGAATCAAAGCTGGACAAGAAAGGAAGCTCTGCAAGCCTGGGGTAGCGGCAGGACGCAGCGCATAAGGGAAGGCAGTTATGAGGACCCTGGCTAGACTCATTACATGGCAAGAAAACCCTGAGCCAGTCCACACGCAGACAGGACCTGTCTTTTGCTTCTTGAAGTGATCCTTAGGGGGGTGGTCAAGCACAAAAACTTCTCAAGACAGGCCGCAGGACTGGTCCTCTAGGGTTAGGAAGGAACCCAGAAAGGGTGGGAATCCCCCAAGATCACACAGCTGCTGCCTCTCGGTTTTGCAAGGCTTTCCACACTGCCAGAGATGATTTTAGGTGTGGGGGAGTGGGGCACTTAACACACAGGACTGGAGATGTAGCTTGCTTGGTAGAGTTTGCCCAGGGTGCTCCGAGCCCTTTGGTTCCATCCCTAGCACTCACAAACAGGGTGTAGCCAACACTCAGAAGGAGGCATTCTCCACTACATAGCAAGTTTGAGGCCAGCCTGGGCTTCAGGGGACCCTGCCTGGAAAAAAATAAAAAACAGATATAACTGTGGTCTCAAAAATCAAATTGATTGCCGGGCGTGGTGGCGCACGCCTTTAATCCCAGCACTCGGGAGGCAGAGGTAGGAGGATCGCTGTGAGTTCAAGGCCACCCTGACACTACGTAGTGAATTCCAGGTCAGCCTGGGCTAGAGCAAGACCCTACCTTGAAAAAAAAAAAATCAAATTGATCAAGCCAGGCACTGTGGTGCAGACCTGCAATTTCAGCACACAGGAGGTGGCAAATTTGAGACCAACCTGGGATTGAGGACCACCTGAGACACAGGAGATCCTGTCTCAAGAAGAAGGTAAATATTAATGGATATTGCTGACAGCGAGGCTAAAATGATTAAGATGTGTGAAGACGAGTATTTCGTAAATAATGGTACAAATGATATTCTGTGGTGGATTGTGACAGTGGTGTGCCCATTACTATAGGTAGAAAAGGTCTTCGGAAGGTTTTTCACTGGGCCTGTAATCTCAGCACTTGGGAGGTCAAGGCAGGAGAATCAGGAGTTCAAGGTTACCTTCAGCTACATAGTGAGTTTGAGGTCAGCCTAGGATACAGGAGGCCCTGTCTCAAAACAAACAAACAAACAAACAAACAAAAATCACCATCTTTTGACAATGTCTTCACCCTCTAGCCATTATGCCCAGAGAGGGAACGTGTGCAGTGTGCTTGTGTGAATATGTGTAGATGTGTTGTACATATATGCAATAAATATTTTATGAGGCAATTCTTATACCTCGACCACATGTTTTATGTTTTCCTATTTGGTTCCATTTTTAAAATGCTATTTGCCAGCTGTTAAGTGGATTTCACTTAGGGCTACCTTCTGCTGCTTGACAAGTGCTTCCTGAGAGAACCAACCTGTCATGGTGGTGGTGCTGATATTGGTGATGATGAGGATACTAGCAGTTCTCCATTAATAAGAAATCTTGCAGTGCCGAGACCCTGTGCTTGGCTGGTGTGCATTCTACCATTGCTTTTAAAGAGAACCAGAGAGAAAGAGGCCCATAGAGAGAATGGGCGCTCCAGGTCAAGGTAGGGTCTCGACCTAGCCCAGGCTGATCTGGAACTCCCTCTGTAGCCCAGAATGGCCTCAAACTCACAGCGGTCCTTCTACCTCTGCCTCCCAAGTGCTGGCATTTTTAAAGGTGTGTGCCACCAGTGCCCGAACTAGACTTGGAAAATCTTAATGTCCCTGCTGCACACATCCATCTGAATGGTGGAGAGGACTCGACCTTCCTTGAAGACAGAAATCTCAGAACTAGAGACACTCGACCTTTTCTCCAGCTCCTCTCATTCTAGTGTTTTCCAGACCTTCCCTGGCGACTGACTCTCTGTTAAATTGAAACCCCGTTTCTTATCTGTCACTCCAGTGTCTTCCTTAAGTTGTTCATGAATTTCTGGTATAGCCTGTCTCCTTGCTGCTGATCTCTACCTCCATGGATGAAAGGTAAGCTGCAGAGGGCAGGGGCTTTTGTCTTTTTCCATACTGCTGGCCTCCATGTCTGGCACATTGTATGTGCTCGATAAATGCCTGCTGAATGCTGTGCCTTCTGAGAACCTAGCTCTGATGTGTGCTGATTGCAAGATTTTCTCCTGAAGCACAGCCATGATCTCCAGTGTGTGAGCGCCCCCCCCCCCAGGTGTTCTCTCTGCAGAGACCCTCCCCGTCCCCACCACAAAGTGCTGTCAAGCCAGAGTGGGATGAAGCTCTACCTTGCAGACGTGGAACCCAGGCTTGGGAAGCAAGAAGACTTACCCAAGGTCATGTCTACTTCCTCTTCTCTACCGCCCAGCTTTTGGATGCATTTTTATTGTAGCATTAATAGAATTGATTGTGTTGGGCTCTGTTCAGCTTTTTTTTTTTTTGTGGTGGGGGCAGAAGACACAGACATCCTGGTGTCCAGTGAGAGAAAGTGATTACTACAAATAGCCTGTGACCATGGAATTCACTTTCTTCCCATATTTTGTTCAGATGGCAATTTACTTAGATTTTAAAAATATTTTTATTTGCAAGAGAAAGTTTGGGCACATGAGGGCCTTTGCGTGTCTGCTTTATGTGGCTACTAGAGAATTGAACCTGGGACACTGAGCCATCTCTCCAGCCCTTAGACTCTGCTCTTTTGGCCCAGAAAGTTTGAGAAAGGGGGACCCCTGAAGCTAGGAGAGAGCTCTTTATTGCAGGAAAATTCTCTGGGCTAATTTTGTCATCACTGGGGCTGGATTCAATTCCCCACTTCTTGTTCAACTTTCTGTGCAGTTTCCTACTGGCAGGTGGGGAAGAGGTTCCCTCTGCAAGTGCTCCATTTATTTGCAGGCACAGAGAGCTCTCTGATTTTACTGACTCTCATCCAACCAACATGGAAAGAGCCCCTTCATCATGGCCTTCCCTGAGAAGATACAAACCCCTGCCTTTAAGGGGCAGCAGAGAGAGGATGGCACCCTCCCCAAGGCCGCCAGCCCTCCCGGGCCTGCATGTGACAGAGCCAGAGATGTGCTTTCAGTTGGATCTGCGATTCCTGGATAATGGGTTGGGAGGAGGTTGGACATACTTGGGGATGTGACAGGTCACACAATATTGTTGTTGATCCAGGGTGCAGACACCTCACTCTGGGGTCTCTCTAAAACTCCAAAACAGGGTAAATGTCTAGAAAGTGCTTAGAGCCTTTGATGCAGAGCCAAGTCTTGGCCAGAGCTCTACAAATCACTTCTTTGCCCTTGCCATGAAGGACAGAATTGATTTTTTAAATGGTGCCAAGGATTGAACCTATGGCAGGCGAGTATTTTACCACTGAGCTACGTCCCCATCCTGTTTTAAGGTTTTGTGGTTGTTTTCAAGGTAGAG
>PVHP010007266.1:0-58040 GCA_004024765.1 Zapus hudsonius | reverse complement strand
CTCTCACAAGTGTTCAGACTTGCGGAAGTTCTGGAAAACTCTTGAGGCTCAGGAATCTTGTCTATGAAAGTAGAGTGATATTTGCATCACAAGATGATCAGGTAGACCAAAGGTTGATGCAAACAAGGCAGATGAATAATAGAACACTGTGTTTAACCATTATCTTTTTTGATATTTGTTGCTGTTTGTTGTTGTTGTTGTTTTTGCAACACTAAGATTGAACCTGGGGCCTCAAGCATGCTAGGCAAACACACTACTGCTGAGCTACATACTCAACACCATTGTGATGGTTAGGTTTTGTTGTCAATTTGACCTTTTTAGTAATCTTGGGTGAGTCCCAGAGGTTGTTTACAGGAAGACAGCCTCTCAGTAGTGGGGGCAGCTCAGGGAAGTTTGAAATTAACATTCTTTCCTGTGTGGGCAGTGCAGAAAGGAAATTACAGACACTCAGGAAGCCATTAAGTTTGGGAAAGGGTTGCAAGACCCCGCCCTAAGGCTATTTAAAGGGGAAGAAATCCTGTCCCTACTGCTTGTTTTGCTTGTGTGTCTGTGGTATGGGTGATGGTTTTCTCTCTCTGCTTGGACCTGTGAAAGGGGAGTAGCCTCTTTTGCTGTTACAGAACTTCCCCTGGATCTGTACCTTCAATAAATCCTTTCTTCCTATAAACTGTGCCTGGTTTGGAGATTCATCCCAGGGGTGTGTGGCTGACTACGACAACCATGTTATCTTCAAGTGGCTAAAATTCAAATTTATAAAACGATTTTTGTCTCAGATTGCTAAAACAAAATATCAGTGGCTATGTGGCTTAAACAACAGAAGTTTATTTTTTTTTTCATATTTTGGAAATTAGAAGTTTAAGACCAATGGCCAGATTAGCTCTCTGGTGAGGGCCCACTTCCTCATAGAGGGTTCTTCATGTGCTGAAAAGTTAAGGAGAACGTTGACACCTCTGTTATAAGGCAACCAAACCTATTTGTGAGGGTTCCATTATGATGTAATCACGTTGTAAAAGTTTTACTTAATGCAGTCATATTAGGGGTTGGGATTTCACTACATAGTCTTACGTGTTACAAAAATATTTATATCAGAGCAAAAATACTGCAGACAGTGAGGAGAGCATGAATAGCTTAGTTTCTAAATGTTTCAGCTATTGCACAATTAATTTCCAAATTAAAATATGAAATTATTTGAATTACATATAATAGATTTTTACTATTTATTTATTTATTTATTTACAAGCAGAGAAAGATAGAAGAGAGACAGACAGAATGGGCATGCCAGGGCCTCCAACCACTGCAAATGTATTACAGAGTCATGTGCCACTTTGTGTGTCTGGCTCTAGGTGGGTACTGGGCAAACGAACCCCAGTCATTAGGCTTTGCAGGAAAGCACCTTAACCACTGAGCAATCTCTCTAGCCCTGTACAATAGATACATTATAATCTGTGAGTTTGGTCAAATCTGCTTCTCTATGTGTTGTAACCTTTTCTTTGCTGAGACAAAGCACCAGACCAAAAGCAGCTGATGAGAGGCCAGTTTTTATTTTGGCTTCCAGTCTCAAGGGGAAGCTTCCTGATGACAGGGAAAGCATGAACAGAGGCTGGATATCACCTTTGACACAGCCGTTGGAAAATAGCGGCAGGATAGAGACCTGGGTTCTAGCAAGTGGGAAGTTGGCTCTAACACCCATAAGCCTTCCCCAAACAGCACATCTCATTCCGCAAAGCTTCACCTCCCAAATTGTCACCAGCTGGGGACCAAGCATTCAGAATACATGATTAATGGGTGACATCTGATTCAAACCACCCCAATATGCCTTAAAATTACATGATAAAAGAGATTTTCTCTCGTTCCTTACTGCTTATGTGACACTTTAATATAGCCAGCAACAATGAAATCGGATATTTGGTCTACAGCCATAACACCCCAAATACACCTGATCTCGTTTAATCTCGGAAATTGGATATTTATTTCAATTCTTCTCTGATTACTTAGACTCCGTTTCTCTCAGCTTTAACATAGTATGTTGCTCATAGAAGGTGCTCCGTTTATACATTTGATAAATGAATATGTATCTAAGAATCTTTCTAAGCACTCAAAATATCTAAATATTACTGAATACCACAATAAGTACACTCCTTAAAATGACACTGTATGCCTTTGATTTGTATCTCCTCTTGTCTATTTCTCTGCCCTGTGGTCTCTTGATCCTTCCTGTCAGTCACAAGCCGTCTGTTTCCGTTGCTTGTCTCAATGTTTCTAAATATGCACATATCATTCTCTTTCTTCTGCCTTTAAAGCACATCTTCCTCCCTCTCTCCTTCCTTAGGTCTCCCTTTCATTGCTCCTGGCTTCTTAGAAGGTTTTGCCATGGGACTCTCCTGCCAACATAACTCTGTGTGAATTACATTCATTTTCAAAGCCTTTCACTACATGAAGATGTCTATTTAATTAGTAGACGTTCTCTCTCTTTAATTTTTTCCTAGACAGAGCATCATATATCACCAAGTCTGGAGAGTCATTAGCTGTGAAATTAATCAGGATGAGAAAAGCAGAGTGAAACCTGGCACCTCAGTGGAACTTGTCATTTCTCAGGTTCCCCTGTGACTTCCCCCTGGCTTGCAGCCCTCTGAGGACCCTCACACCTTTTCCACCTCTGGGGGGGGGGGATGAGGGAGGCTGTTAGTTACCCTAGCAGAGAGTGAGTTATTGCTGCCCAGGGACCCAACTGGGGAACAGAGAACTGAGGGCTGAGCATCTAGAGCACACAATATGCCACCTGGAAGTACCAGGACTACCATGAGGGGAAGCGTTTTGCCCACTGGAGTCCTTCACAGACTTGAAAGAAGTTGACTGCATTTACCCCTGGGAGACAGAGAAGAAAGCCAATTCTCTCATCCATGCCCCATCTGCTATGCAACATATAGTAGAATGAAATGTCAATAAAAGGTTTTAATGTGATTGGTTAGGTGCAGTGTTGCATGCCCGTAATCCCAAGACTCAAGGCATAGGGTAGGGTTAAGGTAGAGGGAGGGAAATCATGAGTTTGAGGCCAGACTTGGCTACATAGCAAGATCATTTTAAAAGAAAAAAATCCTGAAAACAATTTTAAAATTTGCATGATTGAGAATAATGAAGAAACAAAGAAATGCATTTGCCTTCCCCTAGGAACAATTCATGTCAATGAATATTGTTAATTGGTTATGATAATTGATTACTTTCTTGCTTCCTGAGTCTCAGTTTTCTTTTTAGTGAAATGGGGAAAATTATGTCCCTCTTCTCCCTTCAGAGCCATTTGAGAGAGAAGGAATGAGACTGAAGTTTTTGGTGTATGATATGTATCTGCTCTGCATGCCTGAGTGCATTTTAGGATGTGTATGGACCCACGTGTGGGGATGTCTGTGTGCACGTGCAGGTGCATGTGTGGGGTACAGAGCAAAGAGGTCCATATCAGGTGGCTTATTTCATTGCTCTCCTCTTTTTTATTTGTTTCTCTGTTTGTTTGTTTTTCTTTTGAGACAGGATCTGCACCAAGAGCTCATCAAACTGGGTAGACTGGCTAGCCCATAAACCCTAAATGTCTGCAAGTCTCTGCCTTCCTCGGTGCTGGGATTATAGGGGCAAGCCACCATGCTCAGCATATTCCATGGGTAGAGGACACCCAAACTCAGGTCAAACACTATATATACCAAGATAGTTATCAAGCCCTGTAAAATTAATTTTGACATATTAAAATGAGCCTTGAAATAGATTTCACTTCTTAAAGTTCTTAGAAGAAACTGTGTGGAACACAAACACAAGCACCTAGGTGAAAACCAGGCACATGATCATGAATTCTCCACATTCTACTCACTGTGTGAATGTGAATGGCTGCTGCCATGAATCCCAGAGAATACTGGTCAGTGTACATCCTGAAGTTCCATGATTCATGGGACCTCAAATCGACCCAAGAACTTTATTCATCAAAGCCATAAAATGGGGAAAGTGAAAGTCAGCTACCAAAGCTGCTATAAGAATAAAATGGATTCTTAAACATCTGTTGGTTTTTTTGTCTGAAGATATTTGCTAAACATTGTTTTCTAGATTTCCGTAATGTAGCTCTACAATTGTTATGGCTGCTGTTTACTCTCATCATTATTCTCTCTCCAGGTATCTTTGCACCAGTTCCTTTACTGGAATCCATCACTTAGACAGCCTTTGATAAGGAAGTATCAGATTGCTATGTAAATTGGCTTCTATATTTTACCTTGGTATCCTGTCCAAGTTAGATGTTATCTCCAGGACAACAAGAAGGTAACTAACTACACAGTATGCTGGAAACCCACATCCCTCCAGACTGTTTTGTTTGTGAAACGAAGGCTCTTTGACCTCCATCCCACTGCCTTTCAAAAAACATTCTCCAGGCCCTTTAGTGAGCTGAAAATCCTCCTTGTGAGCTGAGATAGGGTGTTATTAAGGTAGAAGGATATAGGAACTGGGCAAGCCCAAGGTCACATTTCCAAGCCACAGCTGATAGCTGGCTTTTCTGTCTTGCTCTTTCAAATCTGACATAATGCCTAGCCCAGCAGGAGATGCAATCCTAACAACTGGTGAATTACAATAATAATACTTTGAGTTGACAGCACTCTATTTATCTAAGGCATCTGAAGACTTGGCTCACATTAATTTAATATCACAACATCCTAATTCTCTGAGGTCATCACTGTACCAACTTTAGAGAGAGACAAACTGAGATGCTAATGATTCTCATAAAACCCAAAATCAAGGAGGATCAGTTGGCATGAGTTATATCATCTGAGGTAGATGATCAAGGCCCCATCTCCGAGTCATCGGAAACAATAATTGAGCAGTCTGAAAGCCCCGGGTCCCAGTCACCAGTCCCTTCCCTCACTGAGCTGTTGACCAAAGTGACCCATGAGGTTCCAAAAACAAGACAGAATTCTGTCAAGGCTCTTGAACGCCCTCCCCAGGCCTGAGACAAAATCCTGTTGCTGAAGAAACCACAGAATGCCATCGATCTTCATCGAGAATCCCAGCGAGGTCTGAAATGGTAATCAACCCCCAGGTGGCAGTTAGTGAAGGGCTGGAGGGCACTGCACAAGCTGCCAGGGGAAGCTGATCAGCGATAACTGGAGTAAACAGACCACTGACATGAAACATAGTCTGCGGCCATATAGGCTGGATACAGTTCCTACTGGGAGAGAATAGCAAACCAAGAAAGGAGCAATTGTGCAATGAAGGAGCCTGGGCCTGGGGGAGTCAATCAACAGCCATTAAATTCGGCCAAATATTCCACTCAGTGAGGGGGAACTCTTGATTGGAAATGGTGATTTAGGGCAAGATGCACCGGATCCCATACTCTTGGGCTCCCAAGAAAAGATGCCCTATGCGAATGTCTGATAGGGAGGCTACTAAAAATAGAAACTAGGTAATCCAGAATGGTGTATATTTGTTAACCTATACTGTTCTAACTCTCCGATGGAGATTGTATTTGTATTTTTCAGGATATAGCGAGTGAGCTGTGGCCCATATAACCCTACAACCTGACAGCAGGCCAAAAGATGAGATCATGGCAAGAGATGAGCCACCACAGTCATATTGTGGAGGATCCATATGAAACCCTGCAGAGAAGGATGGGATGAACAAGAGACCCATAGCCACAGCCATTCAACCAACTCTGGATAAGCCAAATGTGTTTGTGTTTTTCAGGATGCAATGAGAGATCTGTGGCACATCTAACCCTACCAACCAACCATAGGCCGATGGCTGAAATCCTGGCAAGAGAGGAGCCACCACAGTCATATCGGGGAGGATCCATAGGGAACCCAGCAGACAATGACAGATGAACAAGGGACCTATAACCACAGTCATTCAATCAACACAGGATAGGCCATTGAGACAGAAACCAAGGATTTTCGACACAAGGACACCTAAAATCACAACATTAAAGCAGCCTTATTACTCATCCACCACGACTCAGGGAACTGAGCGGAAGAGGGGGCGGAAAGATTGTGAGAGCCGTGGTGGGGGAGATTGTCCAGAGGCATGGCACCCGTCAGTAACAACATACTTGTGCCAGGAGAACCGGGCTGAGTACTAGGATATCCAGGATCCCTTGCCACAAGGACTAATACAGACAGCCCACGGAGGAGGATATCCAACTGATCAGGGATGGGGAGGGGGGGAATTGGGGAATTCGGGATAAAAACGCATTGTTTGCCCACTAAATAATGTAACTCATTATGGACAATAAATATATATTTAAAAACAAACAAAAAAATTGTATGTCTGAGGAAATCACCAAATGTAAAGTCAACAGACACAAGTGTGTGGCCTGAGTTTTTCATTGTTTATCACAGTGAATAGAATCCAACCACTGGTCCTTTCTCATTTTCCATGAACCCAAGAGTAAATCAGGAGAGGTGCCGATGACTGGCTCTTCTGCTCTCTTGAGGGCATGCATATATGTACACAGGTACTCAGGCATTGCTCTATGGGCATTGTCACCAAGATGACTCATTCATGGGTGCATTTTAAACATTTTATTTGACCCTCATACCAAATCATTGAGTTCGTAATTATTATTTTTATAGGTGAAGATACTAAGGCACAGAGAAGGTAAGCTATTTATCCAGAGTAGTGGAACAAAATTAGGATTTGAAACCAGAGATTATAGTTCCAGTCGTCTTCTCTCTTAAGTATCTCCAACAATCCAGAGACAAGGCAAGATTCTAACTACATTCTACAAAGTGCTAAACAATGCTAAGAACTTAGAAAATATGATGAAAACTATATAAGACTATACACATATAAACTCTATATATGGGAGTGTATATGGGCATAATCTTATATAGTTACCCACTAATCATACATAGTTACATACTGTTTACCCATATGTAAGCCTCCCAGAGAATCTTACATATGATTAAACAGTTTAGCACACAATTTCAGGAGTTCACAAATATTCAGAAGTTCTTCCATGAGACCTGTTCAAAATATATATCAGAACACAGCTGATTGAGTGAAAAGTTATGCTGGCAGAAAGACATAAGTGATGGGAAATATGATCCCTGTTTTTAGATATAAGAAATACTGTCATTTTAGCAAGACAATAGACCTGTCTTCCTAGCTCCTGAGTGAAATCACAAAGACAGCATGTTATGATTAAACCCGAAAGAAGAAGTTGTGAATAGAGTTTTCAAATAACAGATTAAGCTTCTTTTAAGAGTTAATGAACTCACTGTTGGGAGAGGTGCTTAAGAAAATAATGGGAGACAATTTTATAAGGATGTTACACTAGAATTGTCTATAATAAACATCTTTCTAGGAAAGAAAAACAATACTCTCTATAAGAGTACATGAAGACATAGAAATGCAGTATCAATACCGTATAATCTAAAATTCATACACACATATAGATAGATTGTATACATATACATACATATATATACATACAAATAATACTATTAGGAGATATATAAAGCTATGGTATAAACCAGGTGTTAGGATTAGAATAAAATACTTTCAATTAATTATAACAAATACATTAAAGAGCTTCAAGAAATGCATAATAATGAATATATCTATCCATAGCTACAAACAGAAAATATAAAAGCAAACTTTCTAAATAAAAAAATATTACAACTAGAATAATAAACTCATGGGATCGACTTACTAGTAGTCTAGAAGCAGCAGAAAATAGAGACTATTGAATTTGACACATAATATGAGAAACTACTCAACATGAGGCAGAAGAAAATTTAAACAGGAATGCATCTGTGATATGTGGTCAATATATCGTGTAGTATAATGCTACATAATTGAAGCCTCAGAAACGTAAAAGAGATAAGAGGGCTGAAAACATTTGTAATGGTAATTTTCTGACAAGTAGGTAGAAAATAAACATATAAATCCAAGAAAATCAGTAATGGACACAAAGAATAAAAAGAAATTACACCTAAGAACATGATAGTCAAACAACCAAATAAAAAATGTTGTCTTGCGCCAAACACAAAGCCAAATCACATGAAGTTAGACAATGATAGGATGTGTGGCTACTGTCTCATCACAGTCAATTCAGATCAGAAATGAAATGTCGGGGCTCATTGATGGCTCAGTGGTTATGAGGTCCTGAGACTGTCTTGAATCTGATTCTCTGACATCCATGTAACAAGATCTGGGCACAACAGTGTGGCTAGAAATATCCTTAGGCACACTCCCCCCAATATACCATACTGACTGACTGAGGCCTTCATGACCCCACAGTGAATTCCAGAACCCCACTGAGGCATTTAAAACCTTGGATATTTGACTCTTCCCTCTTAATGTATGCTGTGTACTTTGAATATCCATCTTTATATAATACAGATTCTAAAGGATCCATCTTTGTTAATCTTTTCATTGTTTCTTTAGATCTGGCTTTATAAATGTATCCTTAAGAGAACTTTGATCTTACATACAATAAATGGAAATCATTTGGGAAAAAAAGCTGAGCATGGTCACACATGCGTATAACTGCAGTCCTATGGCAGTGGAGACCAGAGAATTGCTGGTGCTCACTGGTCCACAAGGTAGAGCTGAACTTAAATGGCACCTCTGTGTTCAGTGAGAGACTCCATATCAAGGAAACATGTGGACAAGTGATGGAGAAGGACACTTAACATTCTTCTGTGACCTCTGCATGTACATGCACATTTCACATATGCATGCATAACATACACACACATGCATAACAAACATACACAGACATACACACATGCATAACATACACACACACACACACACACACACACACACACCACATGCCAAAAAATATAGATTAAATGTCAATTTGACTGGATTTGAAATCACCAAAGAATTCACTTTTGAGTCTGTGAGGAAGTTTCTAGAGAGCTTTGCCTGGCGTGTGGTAAGTCTCAACCTGAATGTGGGTAGCACCACTCACAGGCTGAGGTCTTGGACTGAATTAAAAGGGAGAAAACAAGTTACATGCCAGCATTTATCTCCATTTCCTTTCTTACAATAGAACTGATGTGACCAAGATGCCCCCCATGTCATAGTGGAGTATACCCTGGAAAAGATCCCCTCATTCCATACATTATTTCTAGTGAGGCATTTTGTTACACCAATGAGTCAGTGACTAACACTGTGTCTTCAAAGGGAAATGACATATGATGAAGCTACATTCTTGTATTCATTATTTTCCTTGCTGTTGTTAGAAAATATGGCAGCATGTGTAGTGCTGGTTGGCACTACATAAGCTGCCAGGGGAAACTGGTCAATGATATTTGGAGAAAGCAGAGACCACTGATATGCAATTCAAAATGAGGTCACGAGAATGCTGAACACACTCCTTTAAGTCAAGAAGTGATCACCTGTGCAATAGTGGTGCCAAAAACTAGGGGGATCATTAATAGCTTTCATATTGGCTAAGAGATCCCCTCAGTGACAGGGAACCCTTAACTGGAACTGGAATCCAAGGCAAAAATCTTACAGGGAACCAAAAACCCAGGATCTAAGGGGAAATTCCCATTACCAGAGACTTACTGAGAGGCTACATCCAATAAAATCTTGCCAAATTAGCTATGTGTGTCCCATTTAACCAATACTGATCTCACTCTCTGATGGAGATTCTGTTTGTATTTTTTAGAAGGCAGTGAGAGATCAACCCAATTCCACCAACAAGCCATAGGATGATGGCTAATATCCTGACAAGAGATGAACTAACCCAGGCCTACCTTATAAGCCCCAAATGAAACTTTTGAGAAAGTGGCATGATAAACATGAGACCTATCACCACAGCAAGTCAGAAAACTCAGGGTAGGTCGAGACAGACACCAATGATACCCAACACAACCTAAAGCAGAAGTCCAGAGACACTTAATATTTCAACAATAAAGTAGACTTAAAACTCACCCACCATGACTCAGGAAACTGAGTGGAAGAGGGGGGAAAGAATATAAGAGCCATGGTGGGGGAGAATATCCAGAGACATTGCCCCCCCTCAGTAACAACACACAAAGCAGGGAGGGGAAGGGCTGGCTATCTCTTGTACAATTCATAACTCCCTACTCCATGGACTGATCCAGGAAGTCTAATGAGAAGGATACTCAGTAGATTGGGGACAGGGAGGAGAGAAATGCGGGTACCATCATAAGATTTGCTCATAAAATGTATCTAATTAGAGATAATAAAACTATCAATAAAAAAGAAAGAGTTTAAGGGAAGAAGGTTTTATGTCTGGGGCAGGCAGGTAAGCCATGGTCGCAGGAGCATGAGGCAGCTGGACACATTGCCTTTGCAATCAAGAAGGAGGGGCAAGGGAATGCTGGGGCTTGCTTTCTCCTTTTAATTCAGTCCAGTACTCAGCCTATGGAATGATGCTGCTGTCCATGGTTAGGGTGAGACTTCTTGCCTCTATTAACCTAGTGGAGAAATTCCTTTAGAAGCATGCCCAGAGATTTGTTACCATGGTGATTTTAAATCCCATCACACAATAAAGATTTTATCACAAAGTTCACATCTGGTGGATATGTTAAATGATGGCAGTAGGTGGCTGCCCTGCCCAGGCAGGGGCTGAGCTATATTAGTACTTCTGTAAGGCAGCTGAAGACAAAACTCAGCCACAGCTTCTTGGTGAGGATGAGTTTGCAGTGCTTTCGCAGTGTCCTGGATGGCCTGGGTCTAGCTAACCATGTTGGAACAGTGGAACCTCTAAGTGCACTGATCTAGAGGGGCCCTTGTCCAGAGTGGGAACAGATCAGCTCCCAAAATAATCCAATGAATGTCAAAATGATGAAAGAGAATGGAAAAATGTTTCTTGGTCATGTGAGCTAGAATACCAGTAAAAAGATTTAAAAGACAATTTGACTAAATTTGCAGAAGTTTTTGATTATACAATAAAAATGCATCCCAACCCTGGACAATCAAGAGGCTTTGGGGATTATCCTCTTCAAAGATCCTGCCAAGATTCAGATGCAACACAGGCTGGATGCCCAGGTAGGGGACTCTGAAGGTACCATGGAAATGAAGAAGGAACCTATGAAGATCTTCGATGAGATCTGAATCCTGAAGCCACAGAGTAAAGGATTAGATAATACATTCATGAGCTTGGGAGTACTGAGGACAGTGTGCTTCCCATAGATTCCAAATTGAACAAAATGATGAAAGAATTCATTATCACTTTGTGTGTGTGTGTGTGTGTGTGTGTGTGTGTGTGTGTGTGTGTGTGTGAAGTAACTGTGGAGAGAACTTTCAAAGTTCTCAGTGGAAACGAGCATGAAGTCAGTTTGGTCAAATCCAAAGAATTCTACCAGCAACTGCAGCCTAGGCCACAGCCAGTGAGACTGAGGCAGGTGGGGAGGTGGAGACTGGGATGACCAGATGACAGGAAGAGCAATTAACCATCAGAGCAGCTACCCACATAATGAGGTGGTAACAGTGTGGCAACCACACATGCTTTGGCTAGGAGTAAACACAAGTATATACCAAATATAGCTTGGCAAACTTTCTCTCGCCTGCCCCATGTACATCTTACATAAAAGTTTCACCCTGGAAATCACTCTTGTTGTTTTAAGCAATGTGTTGATATATCAGAGGACCAGGCAGCATTAAGGGCTCTTGTGGTCAGCTTTCTGGTTGCTGTGCAGAAAGAACCCAAACATAAGCAGCTTGTGGAGGAATGGGTTATTTGGCTTATGGACTCAAGGGGAGACTCCATCCTGGCAGGGAAAATGATGGCATGAGCAGAGGAGTGGACATCACCTCTGCCACAGCTCTGGAAATAGCAGCAGGAAGGTGTGCCAAACACTGGCAAGGGGAAGCTGGCTTATAACCCCATAAGCCCGCCCCCAACAACACAACTCTATCGAGGTTGTAATTCCCTAACTGCCATCAGCTGAGGATTGATCATTGAGAGCACATTCATTTGTTTGTGGGGGACACCTGGATCAAACCATGACAAGGGATGATATCTTTACCTGGTTATCTAGATCTAGATTGGATAACCTTCCAAATTCTGATCTTCAGCCTGGATCAGTGGGCTTTATTTATCTTAGAAAAACAGCTTAACTTTTATCTCCTTTTAATTTCATACTATTTGTGTGCTACACTTCCTATTATGGAGAATGATTTGTAGTACTCTGAAAACCTAAGGTAAGGAGTTTACTCATATCCTGAGTTTGTTATGACCTGGATTTTCAAGCTATCATGCTGTTGAAATGAAATTTTAAACTTTAACTATACCAAACAAAAGGAATGAAGATGAAATTAAAACATCTTGAAAATTTGAAATCAAAGTAATCCATCTCTTGCAGACTGGAATTGAAGGAAATATTGAGTTGGTCCATTGTGCTGAAATATATTGACAGGTCTGTTGTAGACAGCTTCACATTGCTGGTATGAACATCCAACCCAGACACATTTTATAGGAGGACGGGATTTATTTCAAGCTTTCAGATCAGGGGAAGTTCCATCAACTGGAAGAAGAAGCTGGTTCCCATTCATGAATACAAGTAGAGAGACTCCACCAAATATCCAGCACCACAAGCAAGCACAGGCAAGCTCAAAATCTCCCTGCATACCTTTAGGATGGATTTCAGATCTGTCCCCAGTAACACAGTCCTTTATAGCAAGAGCCTGTCTGCTAGAGGCTGAACTGGAAACTCATTTGTAATAAAACATCTAAGCCTATGAGGGAAAATAAACTCACATTTCTACACCTATAGAAAGAGATAAAAGTACTCAAAATTGATATGATAAGAGTGACTGTAAATAGAAATTTTCATATGTAAAAAATTGCTCTGGTAAATAGAATTTCAGAAGTCATTAGCATAACTTTGAATGAGAAATTATTGTCCTTAACAACTATTGCTATAATAGAGCAATAAATGAAAATATAATATACCATTTATTAAAAATAGCAAATTTCAATTTATTCATTTAGTGAAAATGCATATGACTAGCACAAAACATATGTTTGCATGTATATTTCAAATATATAAGATATAAGACACTATTAAAAAGAAAATGGAAGCCAGATATTTCCTGCCTTTCAATTCATTTTAAGTAGGGACTCTAGTAGACATAGATAACATAAGGATGCAGGCTGGAACCCCTAAGCATCCACTTAGAAACAAACTAAGAAGTATAGCTAAAAAGTCAATAGTGAAATTAAAATGAAAGACTAGAAAATATTTGATTAACCCAAATGAAGGCAGGAAAGGATAAATAGCAAAGTAATAAGAAAAAGTACACTCAAATCCAACTATATGAATAATATTACATCTAATTGAACTCTACACTACAATTAAAAGGCTGAGATTGTCAAACTAAAAAAAAAGCAAAATGCAATGTCATTGAGTGATACTTTAAACATGAAGCCACAGGCAGTGTGAAAGTAAAATGATGGAATAAAAATGCCATGTAAACAGTAAGATTAAAAACTAAAGTGACTATATTAATATCAAAATAAATTTTAGAATAAGCAATTCTTAATCTTTTTCAGCATAGAATGTCAGCACAGAAGTTGCAAAAGAGAGTTAGGGATAGCTATATGCTTTCTTCCCAGATTAACCAAATATTAATATTTAACAATTTTTTAAATTTTTTATTGTCCATAATGAGTTACAATATTTAGTGGGCAAACAATGAGTTGTTATCCCCAATTCCCGGCTGCCTTCCCCTCCCCACTCCACTGGATAACCTACTCCATGGGTAGTCTGGATCAGTCCTTGTGACAGGGGACCATGGATAGCCTAGTATTCAGCCAGGTTCTCCTGGCCATGCCTCTGGATAATCTCTCCCACCACGGCTCTCACAGTCTTTCTGCCCCCTCTTCCGCATAGTTCCCTGAGTCATGGTGGATGAGTATTAAGGCTGCTTTAAGGTTGTGAGCTTAGGGGTCTTTGTATCGAAAATCGTTGGTTTCTGTCTCACTGGCTTATCCTGTGTTGATTGAATGGCTGTGGCTGTAGGTCCCTTGTTCATCCCGACATTCTCTGTGGGGTTCCCTATGGATCCTCCACAGTATGACGGTGGTGACTCCTCTTTTGCCAGAATCTCAGGTATCGGCCTACGTTAGGTTGGTAGGGTTAGATGGGCCCCAGCTCTCTTGCTGCATCCTGAAAAATACAAACACAGTCTCCATCGGAGAGTGAGATCGGTGTAGGTTAACAAATATTCACAATTCTAGATTACCTAGATTCTATTTTTAGTAGCCTCCCCGATATCCCTCTTCTCTTTCATTTTTTTGTGTGGTAGACACACATTTATAAAACCCTTTTTTTATTTTTTATTTGTGTGTATGTGTGCTCATGTGTGAGTGTAGGTATGCACATTTTTTTACCTGAATCCCTTGAGAATATGTAGCCAATAAAATTCCTTTTATTGCTTAAGTACTTCAGCAGGTCTTTTCTTCAAATTAGGAAATTTTCATGTGTAAACACAAACATAATGACAAAAAATACCCCAAGGCTTAATGTTTATTTTATATTATCTAATATTATATTATCTAATAGGACCTACCTAATTTTACAATTGTTATGGTAAGGTTTCTTTTAGTAGCAATAAATATATATATTTAACTTCTCTTTCAGAGTGAAGTCCAGTACTAATCTTTGCACTAAACTGCCATGCCCCATTCCTTCCCTCTGTTTCTATGACGACCTTGAGTTTTAGAAAATTGCAGGCGTTTTTTAGTAGGTGAGTAAATATTTCTTATGATTAAGCTCTGGTTATCAAGAGTATTCTCAAACCAATATGGTGTTGTTTTCACTGAAAAAATGTCTAAGAGGCAAGTGTCTATTTGCCTTATTTCTGATGGTTAGCTGTGATTCATTAGGGTAGATCATGTTAGATTTATCCTTGAAATTCATCATTGTTCCCTCTGTCATGTGTTTTCTTAGAAGATACATTGAGACCATGAAAAGAACTTGTTCTTTAAACTTTCACCTGCTGGTGTTAGCATCCACTGGGAACCTTTTGTCTGGACGTGTTACTACTATGATCGGGGCCTGTTTGCCAAGGAGGAAAGTCATGATAAAGACTAGTAATTGATCCCGACAAGTAGCCAATTCAGGAAATATAAATCTTGAATGCATATGTGCCTAAACATAGAGTTTCAAAATATATGATGAAAACCTGAAAGAATGTAAAGCAGGAAGAGAAAAGCCCACAGACATAGTTGGAGACTCAAGTACTCTTCTCCAAGGACACCAGCAAGATCATAGGCGTGGATGAATGTATTGGACTAAAGGAGAGTGACATCACCCTATCCTTAACAACTACTGAAAATATAGATTTATATAGTGTACGCAGAATATGCTTTAAGGAAGACCATATTCTGCATGGTCTAAATAAATGTGACAGGATCGATATTTTACAAAAGTTAGACTTTAACCAGTTGGAATAATCTCAGAAATCAATATTATATATTCAGAACTAAATACTATATGTAAAATATATAATAAATGTAGCATACAACTATAAACACCACAATTGTTTTAAGTTAAATGCTACTAACATCAATAGTGAGTTAGGTAAGAAGGTGGCCTTATAAACAAGTTTTAAATATTAATTCCACAGCATGATGCCCTCAGGGGATCTTTGGAGAGAAATGCTATTTTTACAGATATCATTATTATTTCATATTTGCATATTCAGCATGGAAACTTACAGGTAGAACAAGAATGACAATTATAATTAAGTGCAGATGCAGAATTTTAAACCCAAGTTTGAAAGAAGGTCTTCATCACCAAGGGAAAGAAAGCATGAGCAGACCACCTGCCATTAGCCAGCTGGACAGAGTGAACTCATGAAACGGGTAGAATGGGGACCAGAGTGCTTCATGGACCCTGCTCATCCCGTGGTTATAGGAACTCTCCCTCAAAGGTTTGAGGAAAAGGGTTACATAGCAACCCAGCTCTTGCCAGATCCAGCTTTTAGAAATAGGGACATTATGCTGGCTTCAGGGAAGTGCCAAAAGGAAGCAGTAGTAACAGAATTACCTGGTGGCACATCCTGGATCTTTATTGGAAGAGTAACAGGGCTCATGAGAACAGCTGACCTGGGAGGCACTCCTGCAGGCACTGTGGTGTAGACTTGCATCTGCATCTGCATCTCCATCCATAAACACATTAGTAGTATTTACATGTTTTATTTTGTCTCATTGCTACTTTTTCTGGTATGGCTTTTTAAGTACAATGTGTGTCTGTGTACATAGATACACAATGGATGGTCAAAGCAAGAAAGTTTTTTTTTCTCATCCCCAGAGAGCACTGAAATTTCTTCATTAGTTAGGGAAATAAATCAATGCTTTAAAATGATCTAATTGTTGACAATAAATATGGAATATTTATTATATATAATACTGAAATTATGGAATTACATATAGATATATATTACTGAAAAAAGACCTCAACAGTAAAGCAGATGTAAAACTCACCCACCATGACTCAAGGAACTTTGGGGAAGAGGGGGTAGAAAGTTTGTAAGAGCCATGATGGGGGAGAATATCCAGAGACATTGCCCCCCTCAACAACAACAACCACACACACACACACACACACACACACACACACACACACACACACACACAAACTGGCTACCTCTTATATAATTCATAGCCTCCTACTCAAAAAACAATCTAGCAATCCCATTGAGGAGGGCAGGGAGGAATGAAATGGGGGTACCATCACAAGACTGGCTCATACAGTGTTTCTAATTATTAACAGTAAATAAGTTTTTAAGAAAAGAAACACAACGCAGAATACCAACCACTATACAGCTGATTGGGGATGGGCAGGGGGGCATTGGGGAATTGGGGATAGTAACTCATTGTTTGCCCACTAAATATTGTAACTCATTATGGACAATAAATATATATTTAAAAAAAAGAAAAGAAACAAAAATGATCTGAAAACTAAACAGGGAAAAGCTTCACTTTTTTTTCAGGTGATGAAATTCACACTAAGGATGGGGAAAACTGGGAGCTGAGAATACAGCTGTGTGAGTTGGAAACCTGTATTCTAATCAAAATCAGGCTGTTAATACGAAGGAGGTGGAAGGGGTGAGCGCTAGGAATTAAGAAAAGTGTTTCAGTCAAATGACTCAAAAGGTCTGACTGCTAAGAATCCCTGCAAGGCGAAAACCAGAAATCACACAATGCAGCCCACGCAGGCCCACTTGAGAAACCAGAATAATTGATGATATAAGAGCCAGGATCTGCGTAATTCACAGAATCTTATGCCTCCCACAGATGCAGACACACAGCCCCACTGCCTATGCAAATACCAGAGATCCCTGGAGCATGGGGGATGGGGGTCGTCAAAGGTAGAGTGAGGCCAAAGAGGGGATCTGGCTGAACTGGAAGCTGAAACCCATCCTGATGTCACACTGTTTCAAAGAGGAAAAGGAATGACCCACCAGTGCAAATGGTAAATGAGACAGTGTTCAGTTCTTGGCTAGAAAGCTGAGCTGGAGATGAGGCTAGGCCTCAAGACTCAGGGACACACTCCATCCAGCTCCTCAGTGGCAGTCACCCTGGCTCATCCTTGCCTTCCTGGAAGAGAAAGACAGCTGCTTTCCAGAGGGATTGCTGCTGTAGCATTGGCTTTCTGTCTCCTAGGAAAGTCAAGGATACACACAAGAAAGATGCTAATATTTTTTCTAATTTCTTAAGGTACAGTAAACCTGCAAAATATTAATCATCACTAATTAATGAGTCAGACTTGACAAATTAGAATCACGACTTTCCCTCCCTTTGGGGAGGACTAAGAGGTAGGTGGAGAATGGCAAGCTAAGATGGAGAGCTGGGGAGAATTATCCCCACTTAACATATTGAAAACGAAGTTATCTTTCTCTGAAACAAGCATTGGAGAACCAAGCATTGGGTTTTATTTCTGAGCACTTATTCCCTTGAAGTAATCTGGGCTTCTGCTACAGAAACCTTTAGTTCTTGTTGTAGTTTGGATTTTGAACAGCCCTGTCCCCCAAATGCACATGTGTTGAAGGCTTTATTCCTTGGGACCAAAGGAAAGTGGTAGGGCATTTAGGAGGTGAGGACTAAGGTAAGTCATAGGAGACGAGCCCTTCAAGGACATACTGGGTCTGAGGTCCCTGTTCCCTTCTAGTCTTTCCTTACTTGCTTCCATAAGGTGAGCAGAGTCCCCCAACATCCCCTTCCACCATGAAGTAGTGCCTTGCTACATGTACAAAGCAACAAGGTCACCTGCTGAAACCTGTGCACCTGTGAACCCACATCCGCCTTTGACACCTTTTAAGTTGATTTTCTCAGTGATTTTGTCACAATTGTGGAAAGCAGGTTAACAATTATTTTACCTCAAATCTGGTTCCCATAGCCACCTCTATATAATTTTGCCACATCATGTCAGGAAGAAAGAGGCAGTCTTTTGTGATGGTCCTGTCTATATTTTTTAGTACATCACTTCAATTTTCTGGGCTGGCAATTTCTTAAAAATATTTTTATTTATTTGTAAGCAGAGAGAGAGACATAGAGAAGAAACATAATGAATGGTCCCACCAGAGCCTTCAGCCACTGCAAATGCCCTCCACATGCATGCACTTCTTTGTGCATCTGCCATTATGTGGGTACTGAGGAATCAAATCCTGGTTTTTAGGCATTTTAACCACTGAGCCACCTCTCCAGCCTATGGGCTTGCTAATTTTATGAATGTTTGCATTCATTCAGTTAGTGCTAAGCCTAGTACTTGAGAACCTTGGGCAGTGAGCTAAGCTCCCAATTCTCACAAGTCAGACAAGTCAGCAAGAGACTGTGAACCATTGTGAAGAGTTTGAGAAGAAAGAAGTCTGGTGTTGAGAAAGAAGAGACAGTATGACCATACATTATGGTTTGAATCTCATGTTTTGAATGCTTGATCCCTATTTTGGAATGCTGTGTAAACTTTGGAAGGTAAGGTTATCCCTGGAAGAAGACAGTCATCAGGCATGGACTTCTAGGTTACAGACCCCTGGTTTCTACCCTAATCTTCTTTCCTGGTTTGCTGTCATGTGAACTTTCTTTGCCCCACACGTCTATGATCATGGACCTAGCTACTCCAGCATCCTTTCCTGCTATGATGATGGACTGAATCCCTCTGAAACGATGAGTCAAAACATATCCTCTTACCTTGCAGTACTTTCTGTCAATTGTTTCAGTCCCAATGACACAAAGGTAAACAATACAGCAGGTATTTTGGTGGAGGCTCTTTTTTGTTTTTCTCAGACTCTATTCTTTCTTTCATCTTTGAAGAGCAGACCTACCGATATGCATATAGGTGTATGGCCATCACACCTCTTTCTAGGCCTGGGTTTAGTTCTGATTAAAGAATGGGTTTGGAAGTGCTTCAATCCTTCTGCTGAGCCATAATTTTTACAAAGAAAATATATGTGTCATTAACTCAATTTTTCTCTCCATCAAGGTCAAAATGGATAAAAGGGTTGGTGATCCACTCTAATTGCCTAGGGAAAATAATACCCACTGTGGCACAACAATCCAGAGGAAACCTGGGATACTGTCTGACTTAGTAGAAATAAGGCTAGACCATTCATCTCTGGACTTTCACATTGCAGGAAAATGAATCTATGTTTGCTTGAACAATCTCTGTATTGAGGTCTCTATTTTATAGCCCTTTTCCTAAACCAGAGTAAAAAAGAGGTTCATGTTCAAAAGAGAATTAACATTTGCCCCAAATCTTGAATGGTAAGAAATTCAAAACAAAATAAGAAATAGAGAAATAATTCCCCACAAACAAAGCATATTGTTAAAATATTCAGGGATATGATAAGGGACAATTGAGACTGTCCCAAATTTAAATATGACTGGAAGAAACTCACTGCATAGAGGTGCCAGGGAGCCAATATGGGAGAAATCAGCAACCATCAATTCACAAAGAGTCTTCTTACCTTCAGATTCCATCCTTTTGGCACTTTGGGGTCTGGCAGAATCGTAACAAAACAGTGACAGATTCATACATTCCCTAAAGATGATGTCCCATACTGTAGAATTCAAGAAGTGTAACTAACAGCAGGACCTCAGTAAATGCATTCATCCAATGTCATCCCTGGGTCTCATTTCCTCAGCTGTTAAAGATCAAGGTGGCTCAATCAGAGGTTGTAAATGGTGGTCCACTTGCCAAATCTGGTCATTCTCCAGGTCTGTTACAAGGGAGCACATCATGGTGGAAGAGATGGGACAGGGCTGTGCTCAACTCCTGACAGAACAAGGCATTACAGGAGTCAGGAGGTACCTTCAAAGACCTGTGTGTGGGAGCAAGTGTGCAAGCACACACACACATATATCTTTTGTTGTGTTTCTCAGGATTTCATGCTTACTAGGTAAGCATGCTCCCACTGAGGTACATCTTTAGCTCTCTCTCTCCCTCTCCCTCTTCCTCTCTCTCTCTCCCTCTCCCTCTCCCTCCCTCCCTCCCTCCCTCCCTCCCTCCCTCCCTCTCTCTCTCTCTCTCTCTCTCTGTTATTCTGAGAAATGTTTCACTATGTGTTCAGGCTGGCTTTGAACTTGAATCCTCTTGCTGTAGTACCCCAAATAGTTACAGTTAAAACAAAAAGCTCATACATTCTCAGTTTTTGCTTATGAAGTTTCATTGGAATAATTTCTAATCATTTGCATTACATACTGTGCATTGCTGTGTTTGTGCTAAACACCAGAGCTGAATAGTTGCAAAAGAATCATTAATATTTATTCATTGACTCTTTATAAAAATTGTTTGCTGACATCTACTCTAACTCACAGATGCTTCCTCAAAAATTCCCCCATGTCTTCTGAGACGAGACAATGTTCTAACTCTTTAATGGCATCAGTTCTAGGCTTAACAACTTTGTGTATTTGGCCTTTATATAAGATATTTTCCAAAGGATTTTTTCTAGTACAAGAGAGTTTAATAACTGCTGGCCTGGCTGATATGCATGATAACTTTGAATTCTTGATGTTTGGTCAATGGACCTATTTGCTCTGAGAACCTTTGGCATGTGATACGAGCTAAACTAGGCACTTCAACCAGAAGAAAAGATGTAAAATTGAAGCAGACACTTAGAAGTGTGTCCTCTTTGCTGTACAGTGTCAACTCATCACATGGACCCACAGGATATCTAAAAGCAGAATGAATGTGGGACGTCTCTCATTTTATTTTGTGTCCTTTGGCTGAAAGCTAAGTTATTGTCCTTAACCATTCCTCTTGAGGCAGCAAGAATTACACAAAAGGCAGGCTGGGGAGATAGCTTAGTGGTTAAGGCACTTGCCTCCAGTGCCTAAGGCCCTGGGTTCAATTCCCCAGTACCCACATAAGCCAGACCCACAAGGTGGTGGCCCTGGCACTCTCTCTCTCTCTCTTTCTCTCTCTCTCTTTCTCTCTCTCTCTGTATCTCTCTGCTTGAAAATGAATCAATAAAATATTTTTTTAAAAAAAGAATTACACAAAAGGCAAAACCCCACAATCTTGCAGGACTGGGCCTAAGACAATGAGAGGTCAAGGATGGATGGGTAGAAACACACCTTAACCATGAAGTATTTAATGCCTACTTCTTGCCCTCTGTTTAAACAAAAATCTAATGATATCACTCTATCTATAATCTTAAGTTCACTGGACACCTTTATTCATTCCTCTCCACAATGGTTGCCTGAATTAATATATATCTCCTTTCTATGCTCTCTGCCATTGCGATGTTCATTGGGGTTTCTGGACGGGTTGCTGGAACTAGCATGTTAGGACTTCCAGAGCCCAGGTTTATATGCTAAAATCTCTGTTCTCCATATCTCTGTCACTACTTACAATGTAGTCAATAAAAGTTAATATGTTTATTATCTAGACCAATGACCCCATTTAACTACACACATTTGTGTTTATAGGCGGTCATCTATATAGCAACCAATACTACTTTTCTAGGGCTCCCGTAATAAAATCCTCCAAAATGAATGGCTTACACAAGAGAAATTCATTTTTTCATTATTCTGGAGACTATAAATCCAAGTTAAATTGACAATAGATGTGACTTCTTTTGCACCACTTGTTTTGCAAAACATCTGGGTGCCTTTTTCCTGTGTTTTCCCCTTGCCTTTTCTCAGTGACTAGCCAAACCTTCTTTTCCAAGTCAAGTAGGATTAGAGCCCAACCATATACACTCATTCTATCTTAGTTACCTACTTAAAGGTCCATTTCCAAATCCAAAACAAGGTGCTGGGATTAGGACTTCAATGTATGGATTTGGAAAAAAATGTAGTTCAGCCTACACACACATACACACACACACAAACATTTTATATATATATATATATATATATATATATATATATATATATATATATATATGAGAGCAGCTTTGTCCTTTTGGGATCTTTTCAAGTAGAGGGAAAGGAAAGATGTTATCTTAATATAAACTATTCAAGGATACAACACTTCAGGAGCTTAAATTTAAATGGGAGAAATAAAACAGTCAAAAAATAAATGTGACACAAGCATTTGGAAAGCTTTCATTTAAGACTTAGTAAGAATGTTATCACTTAAATTAAAAAATGGTATATACTCTGTGTCACTTATTATCATCCAATCTCTGCAGGTTTCTTGTCTTTCCACCCAGAAGTAACCTTTCAACCCAGTGTTGCTGAAGTGGGCAGAGAACAGGCAATAAAGGGAGGGGTGAGAAAATGGAGCCAGCAGCCTAAACTACCCTAGTCTCTGACTTGATTTATTTAAGCTCTTTTACTATCGAAGATCATTGTCAATTATTGCCTTTCAGTTAAGCATATCTAATCCCATCAAATACATATCTTATAGACTCATCCCAGTTAAGAACAGATAGAGATTTAAAATTTGATAAAATAAAAAAGAAATGAATGGGGATTAAGGCGAGCTGGAAACCTCTAAAACAGTAATCAATCGTATGATTATGCAAATATCAGTATTACATAAAGTTCATGTCACTCCTTTCATATCCAAAATTGTGTATATTTGTTAACCTACACTGATCTCACTCTCTGATGGAGATTGTGTTTGTATTTTTCAGGATGCAGCAAGAGAGCTGGGGCCCATCTAACCCTACCAACCGACCATAGGCCGATAGCTGAGATTCTGGCAAGAGAGGAGCCACCACAGTCATAACATGGAGGATCCAAATGGAACTCCACAGAGAATGATGAGATGAACAAGAGGCCCACAGCCACAGCCATTAAATCAACACAGGATTAGCCAGTGGAACAGAAACCAACAATTTTCGACCCCTAAGCTCACAACCTTAAAGCAGCCTTAATACTCATCCACCACGACTCAGGGAACTATGCGGAAGAGGGGGCAGAAAGATTGTGAGAGCCGTGGTGGGGGAGATTATCCAGAGGCATGGCCAGGAGAACCTGGCTGAATACTAAGGTATCCATGGTCCCCTGTCACAAGGACTGATCCAGACGACCCATGGAGGAGGTTATCCAGCGGAGTTGGGAGGGGAATTGGGGATAACAACTCATTGTTTGCCCACTAAATGTTGTAACTCATTATGGACAATAAAAAAAAAAAAAGAATCTTCTACAAAAAAAAAAAAGTCGTCTAAAGGCTTGTAATCGGAATAAGATTTATTCTCATTATCAAGCTTATCTTTTGATTTCATTTGCTATCTCTTTTCCTTGCTCACTGGTTCACAGTTCAACTAACACTATTCCATTCCTAAGACATGACAAGACATGACAAAGTCTTGCTCCAGGAATTCATGCTAGCTGTTGCCTGTGTCTGACCCCCAATCTGTGCCTAGCTCATTCCTTCTGGTCTCCCAGCTCTAAACTTCACTTTCCTCACACCCAAATGTTTAGCTCTCCCAATCATTTTTATCATTTGACAATCATTCTGTTTAGTTTCCTTGATATCTCTTATCACAATCTGAAAATATCTTCTCCATATGCTGATTCACTTATGTATTCCATCCTACACTTTTACATCACAAGTAGCATGAGATGAATGCCTGTATGTATTGATGTCAGCATTTGGACTTGTCTCCGACACATGGTAAGTGTTCAATGCACTTTTGATCCTGTAGGTTCTCAATGTAATCCATGATTCACCAGTGATTTCTAATATCATTACACAAACAAATAGCAAACAAGGAGAGTTGAGAATATCAACTGCCTTCAATTTTCTCATTTTCCAAAGGAAAAATGAGGATCAGGGGGAATTACCCATCTTCCATCTATTCTCTGTGTGGAATCCTAAGGCCCTTTGCCTTCTGGGGGAATCTTCTTTAGACCAAATCACTCATAATTCTGTTTTCTAAAATGTAATGTTGAGAACATTTTTAAAATGTAGGATTGAAGAAAAAAAACAACAACTGTGTGCTTGGAGAATGAAGGACCATTGCTCACTTGTCCCTTACTCTGCCCCCAGCTCGGTTTGTCTTCATCATCTTCCTGTGGCACCACACGCTGTTCCTGTCTAACAATTCTTCTGGATGTTTTTTTCTGTATTTCCTATTATTAGTTATTACCAATCCAAACAAACACTTTCATTTTCTCAAATTCTATGAAGAGGTATTTTTAAAAAGGCCATCTTAATTATACATAAGCAATGGAGAATCACAGAGGATTCATTAACATAATAAACAGAAGTCTGTTTCCAGCATCCACAAGCATGGTAATACAAAAAACTGCCATTATTTTCCACTGGCAACTGGCACATCTCTCTTCCAAGGACTTGATCTGGCTTCCTTAACACTGGAGCTCTTCTTATGCCCATCACTTAACTGTACAGGAAAGTCGGGTTTTGAAAAGACGGCAGATCTTGCTCTCTGTTGAGAGATAAATGGAAAAGTGATGTTAATAATGTGCTGGATGTCTTAAAGGAAGCAGATAATAATGTCTGCATGGAATGCAGAAAACAGCTTTGGCACCAACATGAGAGATCTCATTGTTCTTTAACACTCCCTAGCTCTGGGATCTTGTACATTGCAACCACTTCTCTAGATTTTCCTCTATAAAATGGCATTTTCCCTGCCTCGTTGACATTTCTGGACTGAGGAGATTGCTCAGAGGCTTGGAGCACTTACTACATAGACCCAACAAGAGAAGTTTGGATCCACAGAAAGCCAGATGCAAGTAGTGCACCCATCTGATATCTTGATTCACCCACAATAATGGGAGGTAAAACAGGAGAATCTCAGAGCTGGTGGGTAACATTCTCAGCAGCAAAATAGTAAGAAAGACCATGTCTCAAATAAGGTCAAGGAAACCCTGACAATGTCATCTGACTTCTGTATGCATTCTGTGGTACACACACACACACACACACACACACACACACACACACACACACGGATTCACACAAAACATTCATTTCTGTGCATTAGCTTTCTGTTTCAGTGTTATGACCCATCCTTAGAAATAAATGTTATGTGATGGTTTGATCCAGTTGTCCCCCATAAATGTGTGTACTCTGGGTGACTGATCCCCAGCCGTGCGCAGTTTTGGAATTGGAACCTTTTTGGAGGTGTGTTGGGGGACAGGCTTATGGGGCTTATAGCCAGCTTCCCCTACCCAGTGTTTGGCATACCTTCCTGCCGATGTTTGCAGTGCTGTGATGGATGTGATGCCCATTCTCTGCTCATGCTGTCGTTTTCCCTGCCATCATGGAGCTTCCCCTCCAATATGTAAACCAAATAAGCCCATTCCTCCACAAGCAGCTTTTGCTGGGGTTCTTTCTGCAAAGCAACACCAGAATTTAAGGACAACATATTGGGTCCCTGTTTCCCAAGTCACTTGGCACTGTGTGTTGAGCCCTCTAGTCTCCACCGGTCACTTGTCCTATCATGAGAGTGTGGCCTAACTGCATTCTTGGGGGCTTTGGGGATGCTCTAGAATCTCTTCAGGCTCTGAGTGGTTACTGTCTGCCAGTTGGCAGAGAAGAATGTCATGCTGGAGTGGGGATTGAACTGTTGCCATTGGAGATGTAACAGATGCTTCCTGGTTGAGGCTGAGTTGGCTAAATCAGGGCTCTGTGGTTTGAGACGGAATTCAATTATTTCCAATTAGGAGACCACAACAACAGCTGCTCTTAACCCAACCCAACCGCTGCTTGCTGGCCTAGTTCAGTTAACCTGGGTTTGAGATTTGGGAGTGCATTCCCACAGTGTGTACATTTGAATGGCTCAAAGCTCTGTGAACCTGAGCTCCCATAGCCATTAGATCTGAGGCAGTCCTCATGGTGCCAAAAGGCTGTAAAAGGAAAACGAAGCTCAATTCTCGACTCCACTGTGATATTGAGCATTTTTGAACCTCTGGCTTCTCAGCTCAAATGAGGATAACAACTTGAGTCTTGTGAGGAAGAAAGTGAGATGACTGGAGTGAACGTGTTATGTCACCAGAACTCCTTCCCAGCAAGTCCAAGTGTGCTAAGGTCTACGGAAGAAAAAAAAACAACCTATGGAAGCAAAGGATCTAGATTATGCAAACATCCATGGGACTGAAGTCATTTTCACCTCTGAATCATCTTGGTATCTCTCAAATTGAAGGGACATTAATAGCAGGGTGCTTGACAGAGTTTGCAGATTTTGAGTGTAGTGTGGGGCCCTCGGTAAACTGTAAAATGCTGTGTACACATGAGCAATTATTATTGTGTTCTTAGAGCTTTTTTTGGTTTGGCACAAGTTGAGTCAGCCGAATGCTCTGAGCAGGAACAATCTGTTTTCTTTCCTTTTGGCAAAGAACACAAAAGAGAGAACAGCTCATAGAAACTGGGACAGAAGAGAAAACTTAACTCTCTCTCTCTCTCTCTCTCTCTCTCTCTCTCTCTCTCTCTCTCTCTCTCTCTCTCTCACACACACACACACACACATACACACACACACACACACACACCTACATACAACTCCTCCACAAAATATCATAGCAAAGCTTAGGGAGTGGCGTCATTTCCTAATTCTTCTCCATGTCCCTGGTTCTGACACTCTTCGCCCAGATATAGTGAAGATCTAAATTAAGAACGAGTCTCTGGCTTCAGCAGGCCTCATCACATTGTGTGGAGCCCAGGCTTGGATCTAAAGTGACTGACTCTGTCATGCCTTGAGACTGTCCTCCAATCTCCATGACTTCTTCATGTCCCTAACACTGCCCAGTGCAGACCACCATGCAGCCTTTTGCTCTCACCACCACTCCTCGAGAACGTCCTCCCAGTCTCCCTGTGTCTGCTCCAGCTCTCACTGAAGACATTCTGCACATTGCAGCCTGGGAGATCTTTACATAATGCAAAAGATACATATATACTTAAAACTCAAGGGTTTCCATTTCTTTACAATAAAAAACAAATGCCTTAGCATAGCTAACAGAAGTCTGCATGATAAGGCCCAGTCAAGTCTGTGCAATACTCCTTGGTCCTCTGCCTCTTTGGGGAACCCAGTCTCCTGACTTCAATTCTATTAACACAGTCTTCCCTTTTACAAGAAAGAATGTCTCAAAAACCCATTCTCTCTGTTTACCTTGTCCTACCCAATCTCAAAATGAATCATTTTTTTCCTTATGCATACTCATGGTTGGTCAACTTTTCCCATATTGCCTTTATGCCTGTTTGATAATGTACATGTATTTCTCTACAAAGATAATTCCTATCCCACAGAATTTTACATTCTTAGAGAATCAGAATCCCCGACTGCTGCTCTCACAACTCATAACCCATATCCCCAAGATGAACACCAAAATTCCCACAGAGGAGGGAATGGGACTTGGAGGAGGGGAATGGGACCAAAACATGATTTGTCCATACAACAAAGTTTCTAATTAATAAAAAACATTTAAAAAAGAATTAGAATCAATTATGCTGGCTGACGTTAAAGTTCTAGATTCCCACACAGTACACAGTACATTTCACAAATATTTTGAAATGAATGAACATGAATTTGGGAAATTAGATAGACAGATAGATATATCCTTCTTCAATTTTTTTCCTTTACCCATTATAAATTAGAGCTAATATCATTTTTTACTTCAAGAGATGTACTGTAGAGACAAAGGAGATCATGCAACAAATACCTGATAAAAGTGAAGCAAATCATCTCATGAAACTATACAACACTGGCAAGGGGTGGAGGGATGAAATAGAAACCTTAGTTAATTTATTAAAATTGGATAATACCAATGGAATGTTTACATACTAGGGAATATATACATAAAGCAGATGATATGGTCTTGAAGCATATCAGATACTCAGAAAAATCCATTATAACTACTGTATTTCTTATTCTTATAGATATTCATAAAATGTCAGATTTTACTTTGCTCCATTACTTCTCTCCAAATAAAGATAATTTCTTGTAGAATCTAGTTGACAGTGCAGCCCATTTTTGAGAAATTATCTGCATCTTTACGATGATATCAGTGCCATAAAAATGTATCTTGTATATGTAATTTGTGTGTGATTAATTTAAATGTTAAAATATGTATTTTATTTAGTGAGAGTACTATCAATTTGTTTGTAAAACTTGCCCCTCCTTAAGGGCAAGGACTTGCATATGAATTCCTTTTTATTATGAGGTAAACCACTAATCTCTGTGGAAAATCAGTTTCAGATATTTGATGGGCCATTACTAAGATATTAGCAACATTAGCTCAATAATTTAGACCTCGCTAATTTAGTGAAGGCACTAAGGAAGCAGCTCAAATCTGTTTATAGGAAATGTAAACATATTCATAATCAGGCAAAGGTGTTAAAACTGGCTGGGAATATCAAGTTTTTATGAAAAATTATGGTAGGTTTATGATTTATCTATTGTAGGAGGAGAATAATTCACAAAATAAAGAAGAATTATATCCTAAACTGCTTCACCTAGAAGAAAGTTCCAGTGGAGACATGATGAGATCAATGACTTCTCTCTGACAAAATAACATAAACTAAATAAGCTATTAAATTTCCTCAAATACAAACCTTGCAAGAAAGCAAGAGGAGGAATATGAAAATGAATTGTGTTTGGAAATTTTCTTAATAGTGAGAGCAATGCTTGTCACTTCAGGATTCCTAGGCTATGAAAGCTCTGTGTTGTTTGATCTTGTAACATAGTTGGAATATTGTTGACGTTTGAGTCTGAAATGTCCTCCGAAGGCACATTTTTCTAAAACTGGTAGAGTTAAGAGTTAATCATTAGAAGGAGGGACTGAGAAGAAAGTCATTAGAGGCAGACCTTTGAACAATATTCCTACCTGGTCCCACTTCATGTTCACTCTGCTTCCTGGTTTCTGTGGTGTCAGCAGTATGTGTCACACACTACAACTGCTATGAACTGAGCTATCTATCTACTGCTTTCCTACTGTGATGTTTACTCTTGTAATGGGATGAGCTGGGGGTTAGAATTTAGATAATGCCCAGCAAAAATTCCAATGCACCCCAAAGTTTAAAGAGTACCCGAGTTCTTGTCTACAAAATTAAAGAATTAAAATCATAGACAATAAGATATTAAGGTATAGTGAGAGACTTTATTATTCAAGGGAACATGGGGAGTTACAGAGTTCTCCAGCCACCAGTGTGGGGAGAACATGTGGAGAGTTTAACAGAATTTATATTGTTCAGCTAAATAAGCAGAAGAAGAAAAGATAATAGAGAACTCCCATCAAGAGAAGGAGAGGTTCTTAGGGAAAAAGTCTGGAGCCTGTCCCCACCCCAGCCATTGGCTTTCTAAGGCCTGGAGCTTCAGAGATCCTTCTGCTGGCCTGCCATGTGGGGAAGAGGAGGGCTTTCTTCAAGGGAAGTTAATTTAAGTTTTCCCCAGGTGAGTCAGAAAGACAGCTGATTGGTTCATATCTGACCAATCAGTTTTAGCACCTAGGTTGTAGCTCTAGCTAGACACCTCCCACTCAAAGGGAGGGGTTGTCTCTGCAAATGCCTGACCTTTACACTCTCACATGTCAACTTGACAAGATTTAGAATCCACATGGTACCGAATTTCTGGACAATTTTATGAGGGATTTTTCTAGATACTTAAGTGGGAAGACCCACCTTAAATGTGGGTAGAAGGCAGCATTATTTCATGAGCTGGGGTCCTGAAACATATAAAAAGCAGAAAATGAACTGAGCGCCAGTCATTTTCACTCTGAACATCTGGACTCTGGTCTCAATGTAACCAGCTGCTTCGTGCTCTTGCTATTATGTCTTCCCCACATTAACAGACTGTTACCTTGAACTAAAAGCCAAAATAAATCTTTCTTTCCTGAAGTTGCTTCTGTCAGATATTCATCACAGCAACAAGAAACATAATTAGCATGCCCACCACAATGGCCTGAAACCTTCCAAAACTGTGAACCAAAATAAACCTTTCTAGTCTTAAGTTGTTTCTGTCAAGTATCGTCACAGTGATATGATGGTAACTCATTACATTCATCTTTCCACACGTGAGTACTGCTGTTCAAAGAATAACTACACTGTGGTGTCTAAGCCAAATCAGCATTGAAGAGAAGAAAGGGTACTGAATATTTATGGCTAATAGGTATCAGAACATGGTTGTTAATGTGAAATCTATGGACAAATAGTTTTGATTTTCAGAGCTAGCACTTATTAACATAAGTCATCTGCCAAGTGACTCAACCCTTCTATGACTCAGTTTACTCATGCATAAAAGTGGGGTTCGATTTTCTGATTGGACTGAATGGATCACTATATAATATAGTTCGTTCATAGATACATATTGTCCAAATGCTCATTGTAATTGCTATTACTTAATGGATTTCCAGGTATAATTTAGACTATACACAACTGTTTACTAAAGCACTAATTTTGGACCTTAACATATGAGGAAAGTACAGGTTCACTGAATCTATGGTATAATTACAAATAAATTAGTTCATTATTAAAACAGGGCCTGCATGGGCCTGATTCAAGTGACAATTTTTCTGCTCCATTCAAATTGCTACCTATGCACTCTTTAATGGATATAGGACACAGTAGAAATCTATTTTTTTGAAAGTGCTATAAACCTGACTTTTCCATTACTTCTGATGGTCCTGTCATCTCCAGTGTCATCTGAAACATTGGAGAGGATTGGCTCACTATGCTTCAGCATAAACTAGGCAGAAAGCTCGTGACTCAGTGTGTGACTAGAAGTTTCCATGCCTATCAGCTGCAGCAACATATGGAGAAGAGGAGGCATTTGGAAGGGAATGAAATACAGTTTTAAAACAAGGCTTCAGGACTAGAAGACCTTCCTTTCAAATCCAAGATCTACATTTGACTTGTGTGACTTTGGGGCTGGTGATTGATCTTTGAGACTTAATTTACAGATCTGGAAAATGGACATAGTGTGGAGATAGCAACATATGTTTGATTAGTGCCAGTCAACATGATGAATGGGCATCATCCATACAATACAGCTAACTCATAAGAAGGACTAAACAAACACCAGCTATTATTATGCCACACCTACACCTGCTTCCCAATATAGCACTGCCAGTTCTCTCATATGAATGTAGGCATTGTTTTCTGCGTCCAATGCAACTCCAATACAGGGACTCATGTCCTAAATAATTTAAGACACCTTTATCTTTCAGAAAACTCTCCTCCAAGATACTTCCCTCTCAGACAAGAATGTCAATGAAATTTGATACTTTTCTGTAATTTTTATGTACTTATAAGTATTCTTCTCTCCCAAAATTTTTAGAAGTCTTCATGTGTAAGATAATTTGACTAAGAACTCCTTTTTACAGCATAGAAGAACATTTGTTTCTACCAGTCATACTTTTTAAGAAAGCTTTTCACCAGTTAATTGAGAACCACAGAAATTTGAAAATTGATATTCTTGTTTTCATTGCCCAACAAAAATAAAATAATATTTGAAATAATCTCAAAGGCTCTGAAAAGAGTTCCCTTGATCCTCACCATCTGTCAAAATTCCATTCATATCTTAAATCTTTACTCAAATTCTCTCCTTATGAATTTATTCCAGGTTATTTTCAGCCTCTGAACTCCTATGCACAATTTTTACCCTCTTTCATGGGCAATTCTCACAGGATTCATGGAACAGAACCTAAAGCTATATAATCGTTACCTCATTTACAAAGTGGAAAGAAAGGGGTTAGAAAAAGTAGACTTGTTAGATATGTATGAATTGGAAGCCCGATTTCTAAAAACAATAAATAAATGAGGCTTGGACTCCGATTTCTTAGTTATTTTGTTGGTTCCCCTTTGGCCTCAGGATTTGATATTGGGTCATTAGTCAGAACTGAATTTTCTCATTTCCCAAATTTGCCACTTATTTCAAAATCTAAACTACATATGTCACCTCTGTAAGCCTTGGTTTATTTCTATGCAAAGATAAGTAATAATGCTTCCCCAATAATCCTTGTGAGAATTAATTTAGTTCAACAGACCCTAAGATGTTCTTTAAAATGCTAATTACAGCCCATATAAATAGTTATTCTAGAACAAAATAACAATAATAAAGTATTTGGGGATTATTATAGAAAACAAAATTATACATGTTTATTTAAGGTAAAACTCTATATGTTAATGTAAATTATGAAACTCCAAAAAGGAAAGGTGCAATTTAATAATGCCTAAAACTATTAATCCATGCAATCTATGGTAGACAGAATTCTCATTTTCAAATGAAAACCTAACTCTAAGTGGAGAGAGACAGAGTAGAAGAGAGAGGGGAAAGGAGGGAAGGAGAAAGAGACAAAAGACAGTGATTTTTTTTAATTAAAAAACTGAAAGGGTCAGCAAACACCTGCATTTCAATTGCAAATATCATTATTCAAACTGAGTTTGTATTTATCCCTGGGTTTGGATTACTATCCAGTTTTCCTGTTTTCTGCAGAATTGCATCATCTATCCATCTTGGAACTAACCAAAAATTATAGTCTGATAGGTATGATCCTCTGATTAAATATCTTTACACCTGAGACTTATGAAAAGATAAAATCATTTTCCTAACTACCTACCTGAATTAAAAGTATGAGAGGATTAATTTCAGGTTTTATTTTCAGAAGGGATAATTGTTGGGAAATTCAGGGCATATACCTTAAACTCATGATTTTTTTTCAGGGGTAATAAATCAAATAAGAAAATGATAAATTCTTTATAAAATGTATGTTAAATGAGTATGGAAAAGTCCTGGCATTTCAGACCCTCGTGAAATATTCTTTTTTCCCTTCTGTCATTGTCCCTGTGATATAGCAGTGTCTTAGTAAGCCAATCAACCTACTTGTAAAATCTTGTTAATATTTAAAGGTTAATCCAGCAATTCAGGCTTAGAACCTAAATCAAACTTCTAAGTACTTAGAAAGTTCTTTAACCGTGGTCATGAGATCAGTTCTCTGGGATGTTTGGCTATATTCTGCTGAGTATTCTTTAATTGAACATACCAAAAATAGCTATTTTTCCATATACTATACATCATGTAGCCCCTAAGAGTTATACATATTTATTAGTTTAAATGCCACAGGAAAGACTTTCACAACTTCTTTTCCCCAATCCATTACTAACTTATTTTTTATTCTCTCTGAAGACATTAATACTTCAAGGTGGCCTTGACCTGCTTCTTCTCTCTCATCTTCCCTAAATGCTTTGGGCTCCCTCTTCTCACCTTTTGTTATTCCTTTTGGTTTGCCTCCAGCCCCCGTTGCTAATTTCTCTCTGGCATCAGGACAGCATCTGTCTTCACCCACCTGTACATCCCCTTAGACTCCTGTGTCTCCTTTCTTGAACCTCTTTGCCATTGTATTCTTAATCATTCTTAAACATTGTCTCCTTCGATTGCTACCCATGTGACCTTTTGTGTTCACAAAACATATCCATATTCATGAGCTCCAAAGCATATTTCATAAATCGGAATTCATTGTAAAGTACATTAACCCTTCCTGCTTTCTCAGTTGACGATAGAGAGAGGCACAATCCCTTGTACTTTTGTTCCAAGGAATAAAGGTGATGCGTGGTGAATGAAAATACCATTCAGTTCCTCCTTTAGGGAAGACACCAATAAATCACATTCCTGTGAACCTGCTGGAACTTCTGTCTGGACAGCAGTCTTTCTCAGAGCAGGAAACAAGAATACATATTTTTTAATCAGGAAATTTTCCTTTTAACAGCAAAACATCTTGATTTCTAGAGTGATTACCAAACATTCTGCTATATTGATCAAAAACTAAGGTCATTCAGCTGAAGTAATGATCTGGATCCATAAAAGAACATCCTTTGATTTTTTTTTCTGGGCACCAAAATGATTATTTTTATGTTATTTTGCACTTATTATTTATTTATATTTATTTATTTATTTATTTATTTATTTATTTATTTATTTATTTATTTATTTATTTATTTATTATGCTATTATTTATTATACTCTATGCTACCAATCCTAGGGTAGACTGCACCATAACAAAGTGCCTACTTAACAGAAATGTATTGATGTGTCTGCTATAAATACACATCTCAATTGAGAGCACATGCAATTGGGTATAAAGGTCAAATCCATGCTACCACTAAGGTTCAACAGTGGTGTGGATTCAGACACAAGACTACAGACAGAGGGTGAAGAGACAGAAGATCAGCTATTGAGATTTGAACCTGTGGTGCCAAGGAATCTCAGCTATGTAATAGGGTCTGTAATTAGACCTCCCACTGATTCTTTGTGCTTCACTGGCCATATGGGGTGTTTTTAGGTCTTTAAGTGCCACATTAATACAGCTAATAAGTCCGGTCATCTTCAAACCCCAGGCAGCTTTACAAATAGCAAATTACAAACAGTAATTAATTAGGTCTCCAAACCTCCTGATGAGATTATTTTATATAAACACAGCCCCGGCATGCATGGCCAGAGAATTTTTGTCATCAGATGTGGCAAGTTCAACTTAAACCTCCACCCAGGACCTCAGGCTAGCTCTATAAAAACTAAGAAAGATATAATTTGAAAGCAGGTGATATTGTTGTTTGGGTCACTAAACTTTTCCTGAGCAATAATAGAAATGACTGTGACTATGTAGAATTCTGTTGATAGAAGGGTGGTTGCTCACAGTGTGCTAGAGTTGGGGAAAGGTTTCAACTCCAAGTTCACAGGCACACTGATTAGACCCCACAAGGCCTCCATTCCTCATCTGGAAATGAAAATAAGGAACCCTACTCTGTGTACTTCACAGAAGACCTGCCCAATCATCTCAAGCCACATAGAATAAGGTGTTCAAGGATCTGTGAAGTGTTGAGCAAAAATTAACAGTGGCATTATCCTGTGATTTGAGCTTGTAATGAAAATATTTTTTCTTTTTCATATTCATTACAATAATTGTAAAAAAATACAATTCAGTTTAATTCTACCATCAATGAGCACCTGAACATATTGACACAGATCCTGGATATAGAAAAATGTCAAGGTCAATATACTCTGGGGCTCTTCTTCTTAAGATTTATACCAAGGCAACATAGAGGCTGAAGCTGGAAATCAGTTGCACTGATTATATTTTTATAATCATTTCTCTTTTTTGCATTTCATGTACAATGTAAACACAACCACAATGTGATAGCTAACCCCCAAGATGTGGATTTCATATTTCAGTAACATAAGATGAAATCACAAAATATTTTATTAAAGGAAGCTTGTTATTTGAACCTGAAACAAAAGTTACTTTACTGACAATATGCTACCTATTTACTCACTTTGAATCATTTTGCCTATGTGTGTATGTGTGGTATACATATGTTTGTTCATATATGTGTGCGTGCACGTGTGTGTGTGTGTGTGTGTGTGTGTGTGTGTGGTACAGAATTTCACTCCAGGGATCTTATACAATTGTTCTTCACCTTCTGCTTTGAGACAGAGTCTCTCTCACTGATCTTAGAGCTTGCTGATCTGTGTAGGCTAGATGGCCTGCTGTTGCATAAAACTTTTTTCCTGGGGCAATGCTACTCATATCTACTCACGCCAGACAGGGTACAAACAACAGATGAAAGCACAATTGCACAAAAAAAAAAAAACATTTTAAGTGAACTAATCAGTTCATTGGGTTCCTTACAGAGCTGGGTGAGGGTTGTTTACAGGAGCATGGGGAAGCTACATCAATAAAAAGCCCACCCAAGCATAGGGGCGCACCTCGTGTAATCTTCATCTCAGAAGCTCACTGCGTACTTGTAGGTAGATGGGCTGTTTGAATCTTTTCCCAAACAGTTGTTTAGCCTTTATATAACCTTAAAGAGAGGTCTTTAAACCTTTTAATTTTCTACTTTCCTAGATTCGATCACATTTTCCTGAATGTCCTGAGCCTCCCTCCCTCCCCAAGGAAGGAATGTTTCAATTCAGAGAAAATTGCTACACAACACTGGTTAGAGTTTATCCCTCAACAACTGTTTCCTACTCCCACAGCCTTGGGGAACAGGACATTTTAAGTTTCAGGACTCTCAGCTTTGTTGACCTCTTGACTCTCTCCTCCTCCCTCCAGGAGGAAATATTTCAATTCCAAAGATTGTACTACATAACACTAGCAAACCACAGGAACGCCTGTCTCCACCTCCCCAGTGCTGGGATTACAATTGTGTGCTACCAAGCCCAGTTTATACAAGGGAGCTAGCAATCCTAACCCAGTCCTCAGGCTTGTGTAGCAAATACTTCACCCACTGAGCAATTTAAACTCTATCTTGAACCAGTCTAAAACTAACATCTAAGGACTTAAGTGTTCTGGAATGGATTTGTTATTATTATGGACTAAATGTTTGTGCACAGCTAAAATTTATGTAATGGTATCCTGGGGAGTCAATTAGGTCTTGAGAATAGATTCCTCATGAATAGGATTAGTGCCTACAAAAGGGACCCCAGAGAGCCCTCTTGTGCTCTTTCTATCGTGTATAGAATAGATACAGTCTGAAAGCAGCAGCCTGCAGCCCAGAAGAAGGCTATCATCAGAGCCTGACCATACTGGCTGCCTAATTTCAGAATCCAGCATCCAACTGAGAAAGCCAAATTTCTACTACTTATAAGCGACATGAACTAGCAGGTTGAACTAACACAGTTATGATTCGATATATACAATAACCCTTCCTGTAACTCCATTAAGGAAAGTGAAATGGTTTCTCACAAAGTTACTTTGCAGAAAATTAAAGTCTCCTGATTCCTTTATTCATTATTAATAAAGAACTTAATTAAGAAATAATTTATTAATTTAGCAAATGTTCATGAACATTCCTGGTAGGTGTGTAAAACAGCATACGCACTTTCAGAAACAGTTGAATAGACTCTTAAAAAAATGACCCAACAATGCTCCCTGTAGAAATGAAAATGTTTCTTTACAGAAGATAAATGAAACAGACCAATGGAATAGAATTGAAGACCCTGCTCACTTGACCTTTGACAAAGATGCCTACAAAAAAAAAGAAACCATCTTCAACAAATGGTGCTGGACAAATTGGATAAGTAGATGCTTTTATATTTTTGAACCTAATTTGGTTTAGCCTCATGCTTAAGCCATTCCCCTCCCCTATCCCTTACCCCTCATTCATAACCTCTCACTTCTTTCTACTAGTCTGTGTAGAGTTTACGGTTAGCCTAGTTAAGGACCGCATATGAGGAAGAATATGCAGTGTTTGGCTCTCTCTTCTTTTGAGAGATTGCTTAGTAGGATCTGCTCCAAGTCAGACCATTTTTCCCTAAATTTCGATGTGTCATTTTTCCTTTCAGCTGAATAGAATTCCATGGTGTAAATATACCAGAGTTTTGTTATCCATTCCTCCATGGAAGGGCATTTTGGTTGATTCCAATTCTTGGCTATTATGAATTGAGCTGCTATAAACATAGTTGCATAAATGTCTCTCTCCTTAGAAGTGACATCTTATGGGTAGATGCCTAGTAGAGGGAAAGCTGGGTCCACTGGTAACTCTATGCCCATTCTATTGATGAGTCTCCACAGTGTTTTCCAGAGTGGATGAACAAGCTTAATATTCCAGCAATAGTGAATAAAGGTTCCTTTTTCCCCACATCCTCACCAACAATTATTGTTGTTGTTGTTGTTGTTGTTGTTGTTGTTTTTATGATTGCCATTCTGACTGGAGTAAGGTGGAATCTCATTGTGGTTTTTATTTGCATTTCCATGATGCTTAAGGATGCTGAACACTTGCTCAGGTATATAAAGGCCATGTGTGTTTCTTCCTCTGTGAATTCTATGTTGAGATCAGTGCCCCATTTTGTGAGGGGGTAGTTTGTGGTTTTGTTATTAATTTTTTTGAGTTCTCTGTAGGTTCTGGAAATTAGGCCTCTCTCTGAGTTGTAGCTGGCAAAAATCATCTCCCTGTTTGAAGGGGGTCTATTGGCTCTGAGTACAGTGTTTCATGGAACCTTCTCCAAAATTGACCAAATACTAGGCCATAAATCATCCCTCAACAAATTTAGAAAGATTAATGTAATACCCTGCATCATATCAGACCACAACACATTAAAGCTAGAAATTAACAATGGGAGAGGATCTAAAATTTTCAATAGATTTTGGCGACTGAAGACTGAACAACTCGCTCCTAAACAATGAATGGGTCAAACAAGAAATCAGACTGGAAATCCAGAATTTCCTAGAAACAACTGATAATGAGGACCCAACCTATCAGAACTTGTGGGACACAATGAAGGTAGTTTTAAGGGGGAAATTCATTGCACTAAAAGCCTTCATAATGAAAACAGAGTTCTCAAATTAACCACCTATCCTCCCACCTAAGGTCATTAGAATAAATGTAAAAATCCAACCCTAGGAGCTCAAGACGCAAGGAAATAATTAAGATCAGAGCTGAGATTAATGACTTATAAACAAAGAAAACAATTAAAAAAATAGACAAATCAAAGAGTTGGTTTTTTGAAAAATCAGTAAGACTGACAAACCCCTGGCCAATTTAATCAAACAAAGAACAGAGAAGGCCCAAATTAACAAAATCAGAAATGACAAGGGTGAGATCACAACAGACCCTGAAGAGATTGGAAGTATCATCAGGTCATACTTCCAAAACATGTACTACACAAAATTAGAGAACCTGGAAGAAATGGATAAATTTCTAGACACCTACCAAATACCAAAGCTCAAACCTAAGCAGATAAAGATACTAAACAATCCTATCACAATCACAGAGAATGAATCAATAATTAAGAACCTCCCCAAATGAAAAAGCCGAATTCTATTAATCCTTCATCATAGAAATGAAACCTCTCTTTTTGAAGCTTGTTAGGGGCATAGAAAAAGAGGGTAGCCTCCCAAACTCCTTCTACCCTAATTCCAAAACCTGGCAAAGATGGGACTTATACACTAATCTAAACCAATAATTAACCAACACCATAAAAACCTTAATTTCATAAAGGATACTTTTGAAGAAGCTGTGGGCATCGCCTGGTAAGAAGGAACCTCGGAAGGGTAAGAGGAAGTATAAACCCAAGATATATTGCTCTAACCAATAACTCTGTGTCCCAGTCATTGGTAACTTGCCGCCATGACTCAGGGAATTTAGCATTTGGGATTAGGCAATGCTTGGGAAGACTACTTTACTACAAGGTCAAAGGTCAATGGAAGGCTACTTTACTACAAGCTATCCTAGCCAATCCCGTGGAGTCTGGGGGTGGCAAGCAGGAGCCAGCCAATCATGGGATGATCCGTGTCCTTTTTTCCTATAAAAGCAGCTGCTTCTTAATGCTCACCCCTTCGCTTCCTGCCCTCCCCTTCAATCAAAAGGCTCTCCATTAAAGTGTGATTTGAGAAGGATCCTCGAGTGGTGGTGGTTCTTCCTCGCTGGTCGAGGAGTTCGCCACAGCTGGTGCCGAAACCCGGGAACAACTTGGAAAACTCGGACACCGAGCGAAGGGCAGAAGAGGATTCAGAACTCGACACACGGAGAGGAGACGTCGGTAAGTATAATCAGCTGATCTCTCCAGATTCTTCAGCCTTTGAGTGTAGACTTACACTGAAAGCTCTCTACAGTCTTTCAGGCATCTAGCCTCTAACCAAGTGTTACAGTAAACTCGTTGCTGGGACAAACATCAAATTAGAAGCAGTTTATAGTTTAAACACCATCAATGGTGGAAGACACTGGCTGGTTCATTTCCACAGATCCAAGCAGGGATATAGCACCAAACAGCCAGCAGATATCAACCCCAGGAAGGAGGAACATCCAGAGCTCCAAACTGCTCTTAATACAGCTAGAAAGTGTGGACTCAGATCCCACTTCAGTGACACGCCTTCTGTAGCAGGATCTGCCTGCCAGGAGTTCAAGTTGCAAGCTCAATTTCAGTAAGACACATGAATCTCTGGGGCTGTACATTCAGGCTATCACATTCAAACTACCACACTGAGCATCCCTCTCTTCTCCCTTTCCTATTCAGAAATTTCTAGATGCTCTAACATTTTCTCTAGCTCTCCAGTCTAGATAACTAATATAAAATTGTTCAGCCTCTGGTCATGTAAATCAGTCTAATAATTATATTCTTAGATAATTTCTATTGGTTCTGCTTCTCTAGAAAACCCTTAACACATAGCATCTGAGACTACTGAGTAATACAAAGAAATGGCAACTAAAATAGGTTTCTGAATCTCAGAGACATTAGGCTGACCTAAGGGAACCAGGCATCAGAGTATGCACTATATCTTTTACCTAGGTAGGTCTTTAGAACAGGAAAATTAGGCTTAGTAACAGAAATGTGTTTAAACTTTACTAGAATTGGTGATAGAAAATTGACTGAGGAATGCAGTGGAATATTTTATTAACATCCAGTCTTTGGACATATTTATGTTGCAACATTGACATTACAACCCATGTATGAAATATGTGCTTATCAAGGCAGGGTAATTAGCATTCCCTTTGCTAATTTTTTTATGATTGGAGTCATTAAGCTTATCTTTTCTAGTTCTTCATAAAATATATGTTTTGTATCATTACAAAATACCTGACAAAAATAATCTTTAAGAAGAAGGAGTGTGTCAGGAAGGCTAAGTGATCTGAGGCACCAGATTCAAGAAGGGGTTTATTTCAGTTTACAATTCTACTTTACAGTCATTTATTCAAAGTGGTGGGAGGCACAGCTGTAGGAGCATGAGGCAGAGTTGGTGACACTGTATCCAGAATCAGGAAAAAGAGTGATGAATGCTGATGCTCAGCCATCTCTTTCCTTTATATAGTCTGGAACTCTGGGCAACCATAGTTAAGGTGAGTCTTCCCATCATGATTTAGTTAAACAAGATAATCCCTTAGAGGCATTTCCAGAGGCTAACCTAATCTAGATAATCCATAGAGATGATTCTAGGCTCTGTCATGTTGAAAATCAATACCAAGCATCAAATAGGTTATTATGAACTACTCAATATAACTTTTTTTAAAATATATATTTATTGTCCATAATGAGTTACATTATTTAGTGGGCAAACAATGAGTGTTTATCCCGAATTCCCCAATTCCCCCCCTCCCCATCCCTGATCAGTTGGATATCCTCCTCCGTGGGCTGTCTGTATTAGTCCTTGTGGCAAGGGATCCTGGATATCCTAGTACTCAGCCCGGTTCTCCTGGCCCAAGTATGTTGTTACTGAGGGGTGCCATGCCTCTGGACAGTCTCCCCCACCATGGCTCTCACAATCTTTCCGCCCCCTCTTCTACTCAGTTCCCTGAGTCGTGGTGGATGAGTAATAAGGCTGCTTTAATAGCGAGTGAGCTGTGGCCCATATAACCCTACCACCTGTCAGCAGGCCAAAAGATGAGATCATGGCAAGAGATGAGCCACCACAGTCATATTGTGAAGGATCCATATGAAACCCTGCAGAGAAGGACGGGATGAACAAGAGACCCATAGCCACAGCCATTCAACCAACTCTGGATAAGCCAAATGTGTTTGTGTTTTTCAGGATGCAACGAGAGAGCTGTGGCACATCTAACCCTACCAACCAACTGTAGGCCGATGGCTGAGATCCTGGCAACAGAGGAGCCACCACAGTCATATCGGGGAGGATCCATAGAGAACCCAGCAGACAATGACAGATGAACAAGGGACCTATAACCACAGTCATTCAATCAACACAGGATAGGCCATTGTGACAGAAACCAGGGATTTTCGGCACAAGGAGCCTAAGCAGCCAAAGGCTCTCTGCATTGACTGGTCAAAGTGTCAGGGTGATGGCGGGCAAGGCAAGACATCCATTGCATTGTGATCTCCTGAAGACCTGAACAGAGAAAGAAAAGGGCTGTGGAACTCAGTCTCTACTTCACCATGGCAATGTGGCTGCCACCTGGATAGAGAGTAGCAATGGTCAAGGTGTAGAGTGAAGAGCAGAGGCAGACAGCACATCCCCAGGAGGAGTCTGAACTTCCTGCAAGGGGCAACTTGACATTCTTAGCACAAGCTTCATTTTCACGTCAGACTTGACATGCACAACTCAGATTCAAAGATAAAATTAAGAATATCAAGTGATTAGAGCATTCGATGCCTATTTGCTGGAAACTCATGATGACAGGGCCTTCTCTGGTGTAATAGCTCAGAAGCCAGCTGTGGTGAAGGCTGTGTGTGTGCCAAATAGTGGTAATGGGTTTTGAAGCATCTAAAAACTGACAAAAATCTCAACTTGCTATTCTGTAGCTGTGTTTCTTGCCTGTTGTTTAAGCACATTGCATCATAGACTTCTTTTTTTAACTTACTTATTGTTAATAATTAGATACTTTGAATGAGCAAGTCTTGTGGTGCTACCCACATTTCCCTCCTCCCTGTCCCCAACCCACTAGCAGCCCTCCTCAGTGGGATTGCTGGAGCAGTCCATGGGATAGAGGGTTAAGATTGTATGAGAAGTAGCCAGTTTTTTTTTTCCTGTAAAATACTGTTTTAACAAAAAAAGCCATAGTAAAATGTATGCATTAGGCATTAGCTTACTGTATTAGTTATTTTCTCACAGTTGTGACCAAACTCCTGAAAAAAAAATTCAGCTTCAAAAAGGATTTATTTTATGTACATGTGCAGTGGGTACAGTCCATCAGAGGAAGATGGCATAGGAGTAGAGGCAGGAGTGTGGGTACCTTGCATCTACAGTCAGGAAGCTAGGATAGAACAAGAGGTAAGACACCTCAACTGTACAACTCAAGGTTGGCCCACAATGACGCACCTCCTGCCACAAGGCTCCACCAGAAGCATGTGAGACTATGCAGGGAAGGGCGACTTTTCACATTCAAATCACAGCATTCACAGAATCACATTGATTCACTATTGCCTAAATAAATGCCCCAAGGTTGTATGCAAAACTGAATCTGTTTTTTTTTAAACTACTAATTCCCTGATATGAGTTATAACACGTATATTTATTTGGTAATTTCTTACCACATTTTTTACTATTGAAGAGATAATTTCAAAACAATATTGAAAACAAATTATAAGCAGAAAAAAACTAATATATATACATATACATTCTCATGTACAATTATTTCAATTTTGTTTATAAGAGGCCATTGCATGCCCATATGTATGCAAGATATTAAAAAGCTACAATTGTACTGGATATTCCAATTTTTTTTACCTAACATTAAATATAAGCATTTGTTCAAGATACTACATTGTCATAATTATCATTGTAATGGTTGCAAAATATCCTATTATGTTGATATAACATAATTTGCTATAAATTATTCCCCTATTGATGGACATTTAAGCTGTTCCTTTTTTTTTTGCAATTATAGCTAATGTTGTAGTGATCATTACTGAGCACTTAGCTTTATCTTTTTTTATGGAATTATTTTCTTGGGATCTATTTCCAGGAGGAGGAATCCTGGAGCAAAAAGAATAAATACATGTAGGGTTCTTTCTACATATTAAGCCATTGTTTTCCAGAAGGGTAATAGTAATAAATAACAATAATAATAGTATAATGGGGCACTTAATCTGTCGAGATGCTCTGCTTAACTCCCAGTGCATATTGTATTGGTCCATTCTCTCTGTGGCCATAGAAATTATAATTCTCATTTTACAGGGAAGTTAAATAATCTGGTCAGATATTTAAAAAGTTGAAAAACTTGGAAGGAAGCCAAATATTCCTCTTAACTTCCTGCTGCTGATTGTGACCAGGATTGTACACATTTCTAAATAATTATTTTTATTTAAGTTCTCCATAGAGACTAGCCTAGTATCAACTTCCCATAAATACATCTTCTTGCAAGTCTTTCTCCTCCAGATGTAAGAAAGTCCTGCCAACTTCTTAACTTTACCTAGGTAGTCTAATCTCCCACTTCCCCCTGCCAGGGCCTTCGCTCTCTTCTTCCTTTTTTCTTAAAACCTCTCATATTGGGCTGGGGAGACTGCTCAGTGGTTAAGGTACTTGCCTCCAGTGCCTAAGGCCCCAGGTTCAATTCCCCAGGACCCATATAAGCCAGAACCACAAGGTGGTGGCCCTGGTGCGCTCTCTCTCTCTCTCTCTCTCTCTCTCTCTCTCTCTCTCTCTCTCTCTCTATCTCTCTACTAGAAAATGAATAAATAAAAAATATTTTTAAAAAAACTCTCATATTTGCTCTAGCCAGACCTCTTTCTTTCCTACATATTTTGAACATCTTATTGGTGAAAAATTTTGCCAGAAGCTGAGATGAATCTTTGTTCCTATTATATTTTCTTTGTCATTACATTTCCCCTTTTCAAGTTTTTAAGCAAATGTGTCAAATATTCATAAAAAGTATCACCCACTTTGCACTTGTAGTTTGCAACTTATTTTGAGTGCCATTAAAATTAAATCAGTGAACTAATATTTCCTTTAAAGAATATAAGCCATTTAAAGTTTTTAAAATTTTAGCTGTAATTATCATCCAATCTCAGAATAACTTTTTTAGGGAACATCTTCACAATATATGAGATACACTCTATGTATATACAGACATTCTATGCAGCTTTTAAGAGCTGTCATTTAAGATAATTTAAAATATATTTTGTTCCATGGGATACATGCTTTGTTTGAAATATGTTTACCATGAGAGCTGTTCTGATTTCATTGTTTAAAATATAATTTCTATAATGGGAAGGGGATATTCAGTGGCTGCAAGCAAACATGTACTGAACCATACTTAAAATAACTATGAGAAAAGAGATGTGGAATTAAACAAGTAGCTTTAAAAAAAAAGTAATAAAAACACTCACAGATAGAGAAATTGAACAGCTTCCAGTGAGTCCTGAAGTGGAAGAATCATTCCACACCCAGAACATTCTATTATAGGTGTTGCAAGTGCACCTGGGATAAGTCCCCAAACATCCCACACATAATTCAGTGGTGAACTTTAGAACTAAGCCCAGCTGAGAAATAATTTTCTATATTACAATGTCTGTCTCTGGGGGCTTATGCATCCTCCTGTCTTTTCCATTCCTTCTCCTTCTCACCTCTTTTCCTCCTGTGCCTCTTTCAATCTAACGCAAAATGAAACATCCAAATACATTATTCAGCCCCAAAGAAAATGTCAGCTTTTTCTCTTCCTCTCCTCATTTATTGTTTTTTTCTGGTTTTACACACACACACACACACACACACACACACACACACACACACACACACAGCTACAGACCCAAGACTCCATGAGCTTTTTTTTTTTTTTTTTTTGCCTGTGATATTTTGAAATAGAAATGTTGCAAGAAAATACATTCCTAAGCACAGGGGAGTTAAGCAGCCTAGAAGTAGAAAATCAGAGGTTTCTGATAACGCCTTTTGATTTCTGTTATAAAGGGGAGCCAAACTAACAAGACACAGATAAGAAAGAGATAAACTTAACCTTGCTCTCCCAAGACTCAGATCATTCTCAAGGTCATTCCAAAGCCCCTTGGATCCAGAGGCCAGACTGTCCTCTTCAAAAAGTCTTGACAGTAGCCAAAATTTGAGAACTACTTATATAACATTAATGATGAAAATTCTCACAATGCTCTATAAGAATGACAGACAACTTCAAATTTGCCTGGGCTGTGTTTAATATCCCAACATCTCAACGGTAGCTCTTCTCAGAACTCCATCAGGCTTGGAGGTCTCCACCCCCAGAATTATACCATGCTCATCATTGAACACACATGGGTGGGAAGACATAAATATTTGCTGAATGACCTGATGTGGAAGGTCCAAAGAAAGCAATCTCAAGCCAATTCATGCTGGGAATCTTGCCCAAAACTTTTCAAAGGGTTTCATGCAAGCCAGCAGCAGGCCTTCATATGACAAACAGACTGCTTAAAGTGACAAAACTGAGCAGGCCCCTTGGAGTGATGACATTTCCCCCAGCTTGCTAACAAGAGAACACCACAACACACAGGATGCTTTCTCAATTATCATCGGTTAGGAAGAGAACAGGCATAGCAATGAAATGGGCTGGAGAGTTAAAGCAGTGAGTGCACATATGTAGATGTGAGACCTCTACAATATTGTAGGGGGAAGAGGCATTTTCTCAACAAAATTCAAACCTTGCATTGCTCATATGCATTTGTGTGTCTGGAGGTCTGTGCTGGAGTTGCTGAGTCCTGGGCATTGTCAATGTGGGGCAGGAACTAGGGGAATTCCTTCAGATCTCAGCCCTAGAGCCAGGTTATGAGAAGGCAACTCAGCTTCCTCACTTGAGAAAAATAAGCTCTAGAGGATCTGGTCCCTTGGCCTAAATCACAGAAGTGGGATATGGTAGACAGGAAATAAAACCCAAGGGGAAGAGAGGTAGAATGCCACTGCTTAGCATGGAATCATCCTCGAACCAGCCTGTCATGTGACATCATTGGTCTGTCACTTTGTATTGTGTAGATTGTTTTTAGAGCTCTGGGGTTGAGTGTCCCCAAAGATCCATGTATGAAAGACTTGGTTTCCAGTCAGTAGTACTTTTAATGAAGGGGTGTAATCTTTATTAGGTGAGGCTAGTGAGCTAGGCCCACACCTCTTCTCTTTCTCACTGTTTCCCTGCTGCCATGAGGTGAGCAGCTTTGTCCTCCACCATGAGCTCCCAGCCATGATACATGAAATACTCTCTCACCATAAATCAAAGCAACAGGGCCAACTTGCAAATCCAAGAAAGTCTTTCCTTTCTCTGAGATGATTGTATCATATAGTACTACAGTAATGGAAAGCCGGTAATACAATGTCCACTGGATCTGGTTTATTTTTGCAGAATGCAATGATCTCTTTATCACAAAACATATTTTGTGTTTTTAAAATTATAAAGCTAAAAGAGGGAATGGAGGAGGGAAAGATAGAGGGGATAGTAGGAAGGAAGAGATCAGAAGAAGCAGAGATAGGGCAAGGGGTGAAGAGGGAAGAGGAGAAACACCCCCTTGCTCTCTTCATAGCTGAAGCTCAAAGCCCAAGGGACTTATGACCTTCATAATAACATCAATAGCTGTGGCTTTTACTAGCAAAGCCAAAACTACCATTTTAAATCCCACAAAGAACTCAATCTCCCCTTTCCTTCTCTCTTGCTACGTGCTTCTCATGTTCCCCCACTTGACATGGCACAACCCACCTCATAGCCTATTTTGTGACCTGCAGTGATGAGCAGTTGAATTCAAGTCAGAAGTGAACTTACTCATAGCAAACAAGAATATAAGACATGATTATACAGTATCTATTTTCTATTCTGTTTTAATTGGGTTGGAACACCTTGTTTTCCATGTGACCTCACAGAATGTGAGTCTAATGTTCTGTGGCTGTCGGTGGTCCTGCCACCCTGAACCACTGAAAAGCCAAGGTCAAGGATCTCTGCCCTTGGGCTGGGCAGCTGAGAATGAACCTGGCACTGTGGTGACATGGATCAGTGAAGTCAGGTCAATCCATCTATCCATGAGCTCGTGACAATTTCTGACAGCCTTCATGAATGAAATGAGTTTTGAGTTTCCTCCTAAAGAAGTAGTTCTCATTGCCCTCTGTCTCAAGGCTATTTGAATAGCAATTTGGACTTATATAAAATGCACACAGCAGTGGGAGATACTAAAGTGTTTGTGTTCTCAACCTCACCTTTTCTCTTCCTTCCTGTACCCCAGTATTGGCAATAGTCTTCCCTAGCCTCCAAGGCTTTATAGCTTTTTTTTTGGGGGGGGGGTAAAAAATAGCAGCATCTCCCCTTTTAAACCTGAGTTACAGGTTAGATTTCTAAAGATTTTGAGCAAAAAAAAAAAAAATACCACTGTCCTGTCATGAACTCTCTGACATTTCTATGACTCAATTTCCAAGAAAGTAAAGAGACACAAAGAATATGAAATCTCTTAATATACTCTCTCTTTTTCTCTATCATCTATGTATCTATGTATATGTATATCTATCATCTCTCTCTCTATCTATCTGTCGATCTATCTATTGATCTACCTACCTATCTATCTCTGGCTCCCCCTTTCTGTCCCCTCACTCTCTATCTCCGGTTTCTGCTCTTCCTCCTAATACTCATTTCCTTCCTTTCTTCAGTCCCTTTTCCCTTATCTGATGGTGACTCAAACCATGAGTCAAATTCTGGTTTTACCTGCATGGCTGAAAAATAGAAAGATTTTTTTTTGTAAGACTGGTTTACCCTTTTTCTGACTAAATTGGTTCTTTCTGTTCCTTCTAACTCCTCCCTATGGCTTTCCCTCTATTTTTAGATAGACAGTCTGAACAGTCTTAATATATCAATGACATTTATAACACATGTTAATATCTAAAGCGGCAATGCTCTATTTGTAGAAATGACTGCTGATGTGATGAGATGCTTTTATTATGTCAGTGACTTTTATTATAAATAGGATGGAACTATGCACTTTGCTTGCAAAATTAAAGAATAATAATAAAGTACTCTCTGCCCTAATTTGTTCAATCATCAGCTTCAAGTACGAGGTTTTACTTTTTTTCCAGTGAACATTTTATAAATTGCTCTTTACAAGTTCAGGGTGAATATCTGTCTCTTAGAATAGATGACAGCATCTCTTCTGGGAGGATGCATTAGAGAAATAAGTGTGGACACCTGGGGATCCATTTTATAATCTTCGAAATTCCCCAGGCTCCCTATAGAGCCTAGCACCTCAGAACACTGAAGGTGGTCAGCGCTGGGGTTTTATATATAACTCTGATCTCTGTCTCTCCATATTTTACCTTCCATTAAAGTACACATCACAATTACATGAGTTACAGGCTAAAAGCCTCTGTGTGGGGTAAAGCAAGGACTGAAGTTGCTACTGGATGATGTGGACAAGCCATTCAATCTCTCTGAACTGCATTCTCTACTATAGTTTTTAAATAGTGCATCTATTTTAAAGAAATGGGAAAATACAACGCTATGGTATAGAACATTTAACATTTAACAGTTAAGTCCAGCAACTATTGGCTATTTTGTTAGAACTATACAAAGCTATGATATAGAAAACATTTAACAGTTAAACAGTTAAGTCTAGCAACTATTGGCTATTTTGTTAGAACAATATTTATTATCACCTTTTTGTGAAGAATGTCTTACTTTGCAATGTTATCCTGGCCTGTGACTTGTTTCATCTCCCACGGAATTGTTGCTGGCTGTCAATTGTCATTTTCAAACTGCCCAGATTTACCATAGACCCTCCCAGGCTCTGACTACAACCTTCATCTAACCATACAGAATTTTATGTTCATTCGTGAGCATGTCACTATTTTGCTAGATGCCTTGATATGGTCTGCATATACGTTTCTTCACAAAGTTTCTATTTTTAAAGTCTTCCCAGTGGTCACCACCATCTGAAAAGAGGAGCTCCTCCAACCAAAAGTATTAATATACAGGCATACACATAACTATTTAGAGGGCAGTTTGCTGGCCATAATACATCCATTTAGCCAGACAACAGTGCTAGTTTCCACGCTAGGGTTTATGACCTCCCAATCACAAGCTTTTAGGTTTTCAGTGCCAGAAATGAATTCATTTTTCCATGGAGCATGCCTCAAATCCAATCAGAGAGTAGTTGGTTTCCCCCCTAACAGACATGCATTGCATCAGATGGTATATCTAACCTGGCTAGCCAACCATAAAACATTCAGAGTCTACTTCTCAAGATCATTAATGATTTTTTCCTTCAACAAGCTGCATAGCTTTTCTAGTATCATGACAGCTAATCAACAATGAGGAGGTTCCCAACTCAACTCCAGCCTGATTTCTCAGTGACCTGCAGACTTATGCATGTGGTGTCTTCCACAATAAGATCTTACCAACTAGTTCTGTTACTCAGTTAATTTACCAGTAGAGAAAATGTCCTTGAACACAAAAGATCACATAGCAGTGAACAAAGTATATAAAGAATGATAATATTTACCCATATTGTAATTAATCAGAATTATCATATATACCCTCAAGGAACAAACCACTTGCCCATGCCTAGTATGGTCCTCATTCAGAATCTTACAAGATATCTGCTACATGTTTCATGGCCTTTAGGAAAATTCATATATCCTCTAAGATGTATCCAAACAGACCCCAACCTTTACTCCCATCCATCAAAATGTTTACAATTTCACAGAGATACTATTGCACACCAGGGTAACCATCGACAAAATAATATATATTTCAAAATAAAAATAAAAGAGTTGATTTCAAATGCCTTACCTTTAAAAATGATCAAAAATTGACACGATGAAGTTAATTACCATAATTTATCCATACTACATTGTATGCATAATCAAAACACCATGCTGTATTCCATAAAAGCATACAAAATATAATTATTTTTAAAAGTATATCAGGTGTTATTCAGCTTCCTTCAAATGTCCTAGCGGTCTCATGTAAGACAGAAGACGATGATAATCCACACACTATTAAATAATCCATCATAAAGATGCAAAAGTGAACCACCCCAAAACTCTGTGGCTGACCACAAGCTGCATGTCTTTTCCTCACTAATGTATCCAACATTAGCTGTGGCGGCTCTGATTTGATTTTCAGGCCCACTGGGCCTGCTCTTAGGATACAGGTTTATGTGGGTGTCCTCTATACATCTCCCCCATCTGTTTGAATCAGCATTATGAGGCCTATGTTCCTAATGCGAAACCACAGCAGCGCAAGTGAAAAATCCAATATGGGTAAGCACATTGTGGTGGTTTGAATTAGGTGTTCCACATAAACTTGTGTTGTTGAATTTTAGGTCTCCAGCTGGAGGAGCCTTGTTGGAGGAGGTGTATTGTTAGGAGCAGGCTTATTTGTATTACAGCCAGCTTCCTCTTTCCAGTGTTTGGCTCACTCTCCTGTTGCTGTTGAACACCTGATATTGGCCAGAAAGTGACATTCAGCCACTTCTCCTGTCATGTTTTCCCCTGTCATCATGGAGCTTCCCCTGTAGTCTGTAACTCATAATAAACCCTTTTCTCCCACAAGCTGGTTTTGGTTGGGTGCTTTGTATCAGCAATGTGATGGTAACAAAAACAGGAAATTGGTGCTGAAGAAGTGAGGTTGTTGCCTTTAGAAATTTGACTCTGACTTTGCCTTTTGGAACAAGTGGCAGGAGAAATGTGGAAGGGTTTTACACCTTTGCCTAAGAGATGTCTTGCAATGCTGAATGCAGTGTTAAATGGATGATTCTGGTCAGAGTTGAAAGCCCTTGTGTCTTATAATGGGAAAAAAGCATGGACCAGACTAGACTAGAAGCAATATGTGTGATAGACTTGCTGCATACTGCCGGCTTCCTGAGAACTTGTGCAGTGTTGTGCTGCATAGAGATATGACACAGAGAGAAATGATAGTACAGGCTGGAGACAGTGCCCTTTCAGTGGCAATTTTTTGAAAGATTAAATCTGTTGAGATTGGGCCAGTTGTTCTGCATTGAGACAGCAGAAAGAATGATGACTATTTTGAAAGCAAGGGCCTGAATGCTGAAGGAGTGTTCTGGTCTTCAGTCAGCTTTCTTTCCCACTGGATCAATAATTTGGTAGTTCACCTAGTACTATGTAGTTTAATAAATGCAAGAAGGGGATTATTGGATTTGCAACATGGTTTTGTTTTTTTTGTTTTGTTTTGTTTTTTTGGAAATGGCCATGGGCAAGGTGACACAGGCTTATTGGAAGTTCCTGTGCAGAGGCTTGGTGGAGTCATGAGGAGGAACCACGACTTGCAGTGAAGACCCTAGACAGGACTATGTGATAGTTGCTTAAGAGAGCTGATGGCTCAGGATGACGTAGAGACTTTGTCTCCTGCTAAAGTTGTCAGATTTGGAGCTACAGGAATTGATGTTTTCCCTGTTTATTTTTTTAAATCTTGTATTGGTTCAGTCTTTTCTTATTATTCCCAATGCCACCTTTGGCAGTTTGATTGTTTACATTGTGCTATTAATGTGTTTTATAGCTTTATTGATAACAGTTAAAAGGCCTTGGACTATTGGGATATTTAGACAGTTTGGGGATGGATTAAAAAACATGGGGACTTTTAAAGTTGTAATGAATGCATTGCAATGTACATCATGGAAGGGCATCAGCTTATGGATAGCAGGGGCAGAATATGATGGCATGGTGGTATGAATTAGATATTCTCAATAAACTCATGTGTTCTGAATGCTTGATTTCCAAGAGATGGTAATTTGGGGGGTGGAGCTTTGTTGGAGGAAGCATGTTGGTGGAGGTGGGTTTAGGGGTATTACAGAGAGTTTCCCTTTGTCCAAGTTCAACTCACTCTCCTGTCACTGACTTCTGCCTGTTATGGCAGAGGTGATGTCCAGCCTGTACTCATGCCATCATTTCCCATGAGATTATGGAGCTTGCCCTTGAGTCTATAAGCCAAAATATACAACTTTCTTCTCATCAGCTGCTTTTGCTCAGGTACTTTTTGCCAGCAATGTGGGGTAGCAGGAACTGTGGTATGAATTAGGTGGCCCCAACAAACTTATGTGTTCTGAATTTTAGCTCCCCAGCTGCAAGCAATTTTGGAGTTAGAGCCTTGTTGGAAGAGGTGTGATTTGGTGGTGGTATTATGGATGTTATAGAAAGTGTCCCCTTGCCAGTGTTTGACATATTCTCCTGCTGCTGGAGTTAACCTGATAAATTCAACCCTGCTCAAGTTTTAACAACACAGGCAGAATAAAGGTGCTTGCCGGTAAAGCAGAAGGACCTGAGTTCACTTCCTCAGTATCCACATAAAGCCAGATGCACACGGTTGCACATGCATCTGGAGTTAATTTCTAGTGGCTGGAGGCCCCAGTGCACCCATTCTATCTTTCTCTCTCACGCTCTCAAATAATAAATAAATAAATAAATAAATAAATGTTTTAAAAGCATCAGGAAACTGAACCAAGCTCTTGCAAGAGGGAGTTGGCTATAACACCCCCTTATCCTGTCCCCAACAATATTACTTCTTCAGCAAGGCTCCACTCCCACAATTGCCATAAGCATTTAAAACACATGACCTTGTGGGAGATGTCTGATTCAAACAAGCTCATACTCTTACACACACAGTCGGCCTATTCCTTAATCGTGACACCCTTTCTTATCCATACTTGCTGCTTATAGATCACCCCTCAGTTATTTGTCTCTATAGGAAGTATGAAATCTCTATTTGGATTTTTTTTGTTCTGTGTTCATGTCTGTGTTATATGGTACATGTTCATATGTGTGTGGATGCCCATAAGTTGTGGGTCCAAGTGTGTAGACATATGTTAGTGTATAGGTGGAGACTAGAGGAAAATTACAGAGGCAATTCCTCAGAAATGTTGTCCTTTTTTTTTTTTTTTTTTTTTTTGAGAATCAAGTGTTCCAGGTGAGGTGGCAAAATCCTGTGACACTAGCAGTTGGGAAGCTGGGGATTTCTAGGAATTCAAGGCCACGGTGAGTTCAAGGCCTGGACTAAAGACATTTTCTCAAAAACAAAAAAAAACAGCAATAAACCCCAAACGAATAATCAGGAATGCAGGTAGAAGCTCATTGTATAAAGTTCTGCTGCTCAAACATGAGTACTTAAATATGATCCCCAAACTCTCTGTTTACTCAGAAGCCATAACTGGTTTCTATAATCCCAGCCTGCTCATTGTGAGATGAAAGATGGAGACAGGAGAATGTCCAAGAAACTCATGCCTAATACAGCAAAGAACAACAGAAGAATGATATCAAGAGAGAGAACTCCTGCTTCAAAATAAGGCGAAAAGTTAAGTACAGGCATGAAGGTTGTCCTCTGATTTCCACATGTGTCTCATGATATGTGGGTACCTAGACTCATGCACACACGCGCGTGCGCGCACACACACACACACACACACACACACACACACACACACACAAATAGAAAGAAAAAAGAAAGAAAGAAAGAAAAACAAAAGAAAAATAACAGTCTTAACAAAATATTTAGCTTGAAGAAGGCATTTTCCATCTTTGGCTCACAGGGACCTCATCTGCAAAATGCTAATAGGTCCTATTCATACTTGGGTGAACAATGCCCACAAATAGAAGTTAAAAATGTCTGAAAAAATAGGAGATAAATTTTATGAGCTAAAAGACTTTCAAAATTAAGAAAAAGGATGAGGCAAAACGATAAATAAAGGTCAAAAGCGGTCTTAAGTATAGTAAAGTGTGTTTCTTTATTCTGTGACCCACAGGCCATCATAATATTTTGAACAAGGACATGGGGTAAGTCATGGGTATCCGCACAACATTGAGAAGAGAATTGGAAGACCCATGAAGTTAGAAATGCAAGCAGTACACTTTAAAACTATGTCTTTTTTTTTTTCCTCTTTTTTTCAGAGGTGGGCTAGAATTGGAGCAGATGTGGGGCAGGGAAAATGCAAAGAGAAGCTATGATGGTCTAAGTTTAGCTACTTGAAGGTGGTTTGCCAGAGGCCCAGAAGCCATTCTGCAGAAGCCCCAGGGCCCCTAAGAGCGCCTCAGTCCTAGTACAGCTGCTTTCCCAGCCAGGCTGTCTTGCAAAGCCACCAGATGAGGGAGGAAGGGGGCAGGGTACACTCTCCTCCTTTCAGCTGCCCTCCGCTATTTGAAAGTGCACTGCAAGTTAGGGATGAGCTGAGACAGGTCTGTGCTTGCACCTGCCAAGCTGCAGAAGAAGCAGTCGCGTTGCAGAAGTGTTATTATGCTGCCTCGCTGGCATCTTTAGATAATTCCCCAAGGAGTTTAGATTGAAGGAGATCAGTCACAGTGCTAACCCAACCTCCACACGGAGTAAGCTCCAGCAGCACTTTACCTTAAAGAGAGCAAGTGGAGCAGCCTTCAAAACACCATGACTTGCTTGTTTACATCTTATACTGGGATTGGGGACACTTTGTTCATGCTTCAGTAAATCCCCCAAAGAATGTGCTCATTCTTCTATTTCACTGCCTTTCTCTATTGCTTATGAACAAAAAAACAACTTAATGATCACCCCCACATGTGTGTGCCTGAGTGGGGAGTGGGGATGTGCTTGCCTCTCATAGCCAAAAGCCATTTCTTTTCCTTTCTCCTCTTTCTCCTCTTTACCGCTCCTTGCAGCCCCAGAGGACCAGAATGAGCTTTTTTGCCCCATTTCTGAGGCAATGCATAGTAAGTGAGTAGCAGCATAGTTCCTTTAGATAGTTTACTAATATTTTTGCTATTTATTTGTATTTATAATGGTTGGAGTTTTGGTGTATTACAAAGAGAAGCCAAGAAAACTATTATTGTTTGGAAATCATGTACCTAAGTAAGAGTGTCAAGCAGGTAATATGTGGAGATGGTGACACAGAATAAAGGCTAGTTGAAGTGTTGAAATCTTGCAGTTCATTAATTCATTTATTCGCTCTTTCTTTCATTCAGTTCCTTTAAGACTCTAGCTCATGATGGACACAGTTAATGGAAGAAAATAAGGGAAATGACCACTTGGAAATAATACAGTAGACAGTTAAAAATATATCAGAAATAATCATTGGATTTTGGTAGGGTTAGTGCTGTGAAGAAGAGCGAGATACTTAATGGCAGGCATTTAAATGAGGATCTAATATATTAAATTTAGTGAGGGACTAAAGCAGAGAAAGAGAGCTGTAAGACCATAAAAATAAACCATATACAATGGTCTAGGCAACTGGGCTTGGGAGAAGCATCCTCAGCCCTGAGTTGTAAAATCACCTTGTAAGTTTTAGGAAGACAAGGCCAATGAGTGTGGAGGGAGCAGTGAGCGATGAGCTAAAGAAAAAAAAAATCAGCAGGACCAGATAAAAAGCCATGCCATGAATTCTAGAGACTGAGAACAAGGCCAAAGGTTGCCAAAGTGGATTTTTCAAGCTCACATAGCAAACTTGAGAAATAACTTATCCAAAAAAATCAGGACATCCATTTCTTGCATTCAATGTAACTTATTACTCCAGAGAAAAATAAAATTGACATTTTTTGAAGTAATCAAAATAAGAAATCTCAAAGAAAGTGGTTCTTGGTTATTGTTTGTTTGTTTTTGTTTTTTCAAGTAACATCTCCTCTAGCCTAGACTGACCTGGAATTCACTATGTAGTCTCAGGGTGGCCTTGAACTCAGAGTAATCCTCCTACTCTGCCTCCCAAGTACTAGGATTAAAGGCGTGCACCACCACATCGAGCTAACTATGCTTCAGAATTTTTATAAACTATCTGAATAAATAGATTCTTCATATCCACACAGCCCCTTTTGATAGCAAAATCCCACATCCACAGGATACTTTACTCCCTTCTAGTTTAGCAATTTGGTAGAATATCTCCTGGTCTCCTGCTCTGTAAGACCCCCCCCAGGAGACTCCATATCTCATGCTCTCCTCCTCTGTAAGAGCCCCCAGGAGACTTCATGACTCATGCTCTCTTCTGTAAGAGGCCTCAGGAGACTCCATGTCTCATGTTCTCCTCCTCTGTAAGAGCCCCCAGGAGACTCCATGACTCATGCTCTCTTCTGTAAGAGGCCTCAGGAGACTCCATGTCTCATGCTCTCCTCTGTAAGAGACCCCTAGGAGACTCCATGTCTCATGCTCTCCTCCTCTGTAAAAGCCCCCAGGAGACTCCATGTCTCATGCTCTCCTCCTCTGTAAAAGCCCCCAGGAAACTCCATGTCTCATAATCTCCTCCTCTGTAATAGTGATCAGGAGAATTCAGAATTATAACTTTGTTTCAAGTCATACTTTTATCTTCTGCTATAATAATATAAGAAGTTTTGCTCCTGTTGTTATTAAAAGAAAACTGGTAAACTTCCTTCTTTCATTTTTTAAGTATACTCATGGTGAAGTTTAGCCTTAAGAATTATAGAAAACAAAACTAATATAGAAGAAAATATATTAAGTAAATGACATGATTTCTAAATCTATCAAATATATTAGTTGCTATTTACAAATTGAAAGAAAATAAGTTGAAGATACATGCCAAAGTTCCAGGTAACACATGTAGTGACTCAACAATTCTACTTCAGAGAATTACCTAGAGGAAATATTCACCAAAATCTACAAAGATTACTAGAATGATGGTAGTACTAGCATCATGTGCATTCAGTTAATTAAACATCTAATGTAATAAAGTTAAAGAAAACATATGACCAAAGGGAATAGTATTCAGTTTGATATTTTGTTTTTTTCTACATTTTACAGTGCATTGAGAAATAATTTTTGTTTATAATCAGAAGCGTTTTATAAATAAATAAGCATTTCCTTACAACATCTTCACCATATTTTTTACATTTACAACATTTTAACAATTGTGGTAGCTTGAGTCAGATGTCCCCTGTAAACTCATGTGTTTTGAATGCTTCCTCCCCAGATAGTGGCAATTTGGGAAGCGGAGCCTTGGTAGAACAGGTATGTTGCTGGGGGAGGCTTGGGGGGCGTTCTAGCCACCCTCCCCTGACCAGAACATGGTTCCCTCTCCTGATACTCAGTTCCACCCACTGTGGCATGGGGTTGATGTCCAGCCTCTGCTCATACTATACTTTCCCCTGCCATCATGAAGCTTCCCCTCAAGACTATAAGCCAAAATAAAAACTTTCCTCCCAACAGCTGTTTTTAGTTGGGTACATGATCCCACCAATGAGAAGGTAACTACCACAACAGACATTATATATTTGTTCCTTACAGCTATTTCTGTGATATAAGAGATGAAGGAGAAAGGAGAGAAGGCAGGAGGAATGGTGCATCTGAGCCACGTGTCCTCAGTAAATCCTTGGGTAAGCACGTGGCATGTACATTCATTGTTATACCTGTTTTACATGTAAGGAACTGGGC